>JANJYP010253585.1:0-10834 GCA_024605115.1 Rastrelliger brachysoma | reverse complement strand
AAATACCCCCTGAGTCTGTCTTGCACACTGGCAAGGCAGTTAGTGTGAAAATTAGCAGTAATTAGTTACCCACAGGGAGAGACATTCAGGTCAGCATATAGTAATTGCCTTTTCTCACTGTTAAAAAGAAATGGCATTATTTCTGAGAAAAAATAATAATAAATAAATTTTCTTTCAATTGCTGATGCTAATGTTGTCTCTGTTCTAGGGTGGCTACAAAGTGGAGAATCCCAATGAAGCCAAGGTATGTTGCAGTGCTTAGTTTCTTGCCATTCTAATTAATTTATATGCTATCAAGTTATGAACTATTAATATAATCAATATCATGTAAAATTATTAAGGGGAAACATGTTTTATAAAATGTCATTGTATTCCTGAGTCAGTTTTTCTGTGCAGTGTTGTGTTAATCTTGAATGTGATCCTAAGAAATGTCTAATGTAATAGTGTTTTGGCAGCAGACATTTTCAAGTACGTGTATTTGAAAGATTACTGAATAACAATATCATTATAAAAGGTGAAATCCTTGAGTGGCTCGGAATTGTTCATCAAAAGTCTCCAGTGATAGATTTTAATTGAAGGCCATGATGCTGAAGTACAGCAAAAAAAAATCATCAATAAATAAATCACCACCCTACATGAGAGCTTCCTCTTATACAGAGCAGCCATGTTGCTCAGAACAGACAAACCAATCACCAACACAAAAGTTATGCTGCCACTATAGGTTCATCTACATGCTTAGAATGGCAGGGGGAGGGTAGGGGTGTTCAGTTGGTTTCAATTTGCACCTCTAGATGCCATGAAATCATACATGCTGGTCCTTTAATGAAATTAAGTTAAAAAAAATGTTCACGGCTGTTTTCTATCACTGATATAACAGACATCCCAACTCTAACTAAGTTGCAGGAGTCTCCCATATATTGATGGTGGCTCCATGTGGCATAAAGCAAGAGCAGGCGCCAGACTGATAACTGCATGCAATCATGTAGTGCGTGCATGAGAGGGAGTGAGTGTGTGTTTTAGTGACTGTCCATGCAGCGATTCAGCGAGTGTGTGATAGAGAAAGCATCCTGATTGATCTTTGTTGCTTGTTAGAGCAATCAAGGCTATTTTTTTTTTTTTTAAAAGGCCTATCCTAATTTAATCTTAAATCTCAAGGCACGTTGGAGTGATCGGTGTTATCCATGGTCCTGAAAGTTCATTTGTTACCCCATGACTGCATTGCAGTGAAAAAGAGATTTCTTTTAGACTTTTAAACTTTACTAGTTTCAAATGTAATTAGTATGGTTAAATCAAGTTAAAAAATGGCATGTTGTCAGGGCCCATTTGACAAATCGCACCCTGACTCAACCTATGTGAATGATGAGTCATGTTTCATGTTAGCCTCTTTCTCTCTGTGTTACAGGTTGTGCTGTATGAGAAGCCCGGCTTTGAAGGGACCTGTTTGGAAATCGACAGCGAGGTTTTCAGTCTTTGTGACGGTGAAGGAGACTTTGAAGCAGAGGAAGCAAACCTTGACTCAAAGAAGCTGCAGTCTGTGGGTTCCTTAAAGGTCATCGGAGGACTGTGAGTTTGCATTCATCTGTTGCACATGCTAAATTCTTTTTGCTTCCACAGAATGGATTTAGGTGGTAATCTTGGCTTGGAGCAAAGTTTATCTATGACTAACTTTGCTGCCAGATGATGATTTTGAGGTTATATAATGCAGTCCTTATTTACAAATGCAGCTCTAACGAGCAACTATTCTGCAATATCTTCTTTCTATCCAGGTGGGTGGGCTACAGCCAGCCAGGATTTGAAGGCCAGCAGTACATCCTGGAGGAAGGAGAGTACCTGGACTGCAATGACTGGGGAGGCTCACAGCAGCTTCTGTCACTGCGACCAATAGTGTCTGTGAGTACTGCACCATATATAGGCTGTGTGTGTGTGTGTGTGTGTGTGTGTGTGTGTGTGTGTGTGTGTGTGTGTGTGTGTGTTTGTGTGTGTGTATTGTGTGATTTTTTTTGGCAGAGATGCCTTTATTATACAGTAGTCAGACAAGAAATAATAGAAGAGAGAGGGAAGAGACATGCAGCAAAGTGGTATATGCTTAAATCTTGATGCAGGTTATAAAAGTCAGGATTTTCCCTGCAGCATCTAATTATTGAATGCAGAGTCTCTACGGCATTGTGGTGTCATGTGTCCTACATGACACCACATGTTGCTACAGCTTCTGTCATCTGCTGTTTGTGTCTATAGTTCACTGTGTGCAGGGCTTAGATCCTCCTCCACACGCATGCATGCACACAAACACATTCACACTGTCATGTCAAAGAGGTGCTCCAAGATGGTGAAGTCATCCAAAAGATGGAGGAATTTGACACTAAAAGCTAAATTTAGAGCAAAGCAATATCCAAATATAACTTGTTTAACCAATGTTATTTGGGGATTATTTGTTTATGGGGCGCAGTGCCATCACTCACAAAAATATGAGGGATTACTTAAAGCTGTAGCACTTACATCTGTTTTACCTCTTCATGCTAATGTCTGAGTGTACTGTGTATTAAAAGTTACACATTCACTGATATTAATTTATATAACAAATGCATTTTGAATACTGTCTGATTTGTTGATATTTTATTCTTCCACCGCATAATTTGACAGTGTTTCTGATGGCAAAATGTGCTTAAACTGTGAAACACAGAATTTGAGAAAAAATAACTTGTTGTTCATTTATGATGTTGCTTGGGGTGATACTCATCAGAATTTTAACTAATGGTTTCTTTTGCACTGCAGGATTTCATGTCTCCGCATCTCAAAATGTTCGCTGACAGAGATTTCGGCCAGCTGGGAGTTAACATTGATGTGAGGGTGCCTCTTATCAACATGGATGACACAGGTTATGGCATGAAGACACAATCTATTGACGTCATCAGTGGTGTGTAAGTTACAAGTATCTTACTTACCGTAACCCTAAATGCCCTTTGCTGCTGCATGAGCAGTAATGGGAAATAAAAGGTTATTTAAGTTCATAGTATTATTATGTCTTTTGCTAAAGGAATTTGGGGCTATGCTTATTGCAATTCCTCTGCTTTCCTTTCCAGCTGCTACTAACAAATGAAAGCAGACAGTGGGTGCTTTAAAGTGCATTCCTATGTTTAACCATGATAATCATCAAAACTACACTACAATTCCTGTGATTTTTTTTTTTTTTGAACGATGTAGTGCCGTACTTTGCAGGTCAGGTGCCTCAGGCTTCCCCACCCATGCCAACAGGTCGAGACAGATTACCTAGTTCACTAATGTTTAGTCTGCCACACCTCACCTCCTGAGAGCGTAAGCTGCTCTTGTCATCACACCCTTTTGCAATTGAAATAAATATGCAATAAATGTAGGGTGTGGTAGAAGAGTTCCTTGATGCTAAAAAATCGTTAATGAGGAAGACACGCCTGTTAAAGGCTTTGTTTAATTTTCTGTATTATTGCCTACTACTGACATGGTAGAATATTCAAGTAAAATGCCAGTGGGTTACTTGAATTATGGTTGTGCTCCTGAGCTGTTTCTATTTTTGTTAGACTTTCTCTGGGCTATGATCAGCTGAAAAAAATGCAGCTGTAAACAAAACCACAAGCAAATCAGAATAATGAAATGGAAAACATGTAATGTTGATTACTGCCCCCTCAAGGGAGAAACTAACAAAATGGTGAATAATGTAGAATGGAACATTTCGTCCTGCTTTTGGGAGGCAGGACTCTCACGGCATCGGAGGGTTATTCTTGCTGTGCTGCTAGCCTGTTATTAGATTGCACTGCCTCGCCCATGTCGTGCTGCCATCCCTCTAGACATCTGATTGGCTCAGAGTGTTGGCTTAGCGTTGCTGTGAGAGACTTGTTTGTTGTCTTGCACATTAGGGCACACACAGGCCCACAAATGTAAATACAGCCCCCGTCTGTATTAAGAGCAGAAATAACTGAGCCACCAACAATAACACACACTGCTAACCTAGACATGCTACATTTGCCAAGGGAGTACAACACACGACTGTTGAAATACTATTATGTGGGAGTTTATTATCAAATTGGACCATGATCAAGAATTGTTGACATGTATGGTAAATGAGCAACACTATGACTGTGTCACTGTGTGTCACACTGTAAAATTTTCTGGTTTTGTTAATACGGGTGTGTCATAGACTATGTTTCTGCATTAATTAACATGAAAGGAAAAAGAGAAAACACAATGCTTAAATGTCAGTGTCAGTACTGAAATTTAATTATGTTCCTGCACCTCTGGTTTCTCTTTCAGCTGGGTTGTGTTTGAGGAGCCTGGCTTTTGTGGGGAGTGCTACATCCTGGAAAAAGGCCTGTATGGTAGCCACGAAGACTGGGGGGCGCTACAGCCCAGAATTGCCTCAGTGATGCCTGTTGTGGTGGTAAGAGCAGTGACTCAGACATAGATATTAAGTCTAATTGTTTTACTTGGATGAAAAAAAAGCCCACTTATTAAATAGATAGATCATGTATCAGTGATATTCTCTGTCTAATTATAGCAACAGCTTTGTGCTCGGCTGAGCGAGATAATTATATATTTGATAATCACATCAAATGTAATTCTGGTTTCCAATAATAATAACTGTGCAGTTTTGTTTGATTGCTGCATTTTCACTTCCCCTAATAATTCTAGTTTGGCTAACCAAGGAGTTTTCATTGCATGTGATTAGTCACTACGCTCATGCCTGTGACCAAATCAAAATTGGGCAGGAGAGCAAGAATCTCCAGTGAGACAGACTTTATATATTATGTTCAGGAGCATGTGAGTCAGAAAAAAATGAGAGTAAATTTATCTGTGCTATGTAAGAGGAAAATACACATCATGAGACTGAATGTGAAAACATGGTAGATCACAAAATGAGTCATCATGAAGCTGCTGTGGATTCAGATGAAGATGACAAATGGATACAGATTCTATGCAATGTTTACTGTAGTGTTGCTGCTGAACAAAAAAATCATTAACAAGCTTCTGCCTTCAAATCAAAAAGCAGACTGTAATAAAACACATCTTGAAATGTTGTTTACTTCATCAAGAAAAAAAAATTATTTGTGTTTATCTTTCCTAACCACTTTAATGGTTTTAGCACATTAGTAACCATCACTGTGGTTTTTGTGACACAGAAATGACAAACAATAATAATAATACTTGTTGTTGTGGTTTACAGTATGTTTATGGCTCTCATAAAGTTGTGGTTTCATTTCAGGATGATTTTGAGAACACAGCCAAGTTTAAGGTAGGTGATCGCAAAGCATGAAAAGACACATCTGATCTTGCTGAGAGCTTGTCTTGTTTGATGAAGTGTGTGAGGGGTTCAGAGTGGATTATTATTTGACTGTTTTTTTGTCCCCAGGTGCAACTTTTCTCTGAACCAGGTTTTCAAGGCTCTGTCCTTGCTGTAGAGGACAGTGTAACCTCCCTGCAGGAAGGCTTCTCCGTGGCCTCCTGCAAGGTTCTGGCAGGCAGGTGAGTAATGCTGCACTCAATGCACAAAATATCACACTGGGGTTGTTGTTGTAAGGTATTAGTGGAATCATATTTGAAATAATTCATCCCACTCTTAAATGCAAATTATAGGAACATGCCGTTTTGGATTTCCCAAAAGTGATCTGATATGAAAGTTTAAGGGCTTTCACTGCTCATCTTATTAAAATGTTCTGTGTGGCAGCAGCTTGTCATATATTGTACATCTTACTTGCTTTATAATGCAGAATCTGTATGAATGTAATTTATGGTTTCACGCCTGTGCGTAGGTATGCTGTTCACCCTTAAGCGTGGATAATCAAGCATACCATAAATGTTACTGCATACTGCACTGCCAGCATGTAATTTAATGCAAATATAGCAACAGGATACTTTCATCTTACAAGTAGTATCTGTCTTTATCAGTCTGTTTCCATTTAATCTCATTTTTTACTCCTCTTGTCTGTGTTGTGCATGTCAATTTCTTTCAGCTGGCTTGCTTTTGAGGGCCAGGACTTCAGCAGCACGATGTATGTGCTAGAAATGGGGAACTACCCGGACCTGAGATCAATTGGCTGTGTCAGTGCAAGCTCATCCATCCTGTCATTACAGCCTGTTGGCTTTGTAAGTTCTTTACCATGTTTTTTTTTTTTTTGGTGGTGCTCAAAAGACAGACTATTTCTTTAGGATTAAATTGGATATTAAGACAAACTAAAACAATGTATACAAGTATTTATTATATTGTTGGACAGCCAGACCTTGAGTGTGGGGAGATGCCATATAAGCTATTGTAATACTAATATCATTTGATCAAATGACTATATGTTATGTAATGTGAGGTACACGGGTAGTGACGAACCCATAAAGATTTATCATGTAACTACAGTGTCTATCAGCTCTACAGAACATTTTAGCATCTTTGAGCTAATTGTTTTGGTTTTTACAATCTTCCAACTATGATTTTTGCTGCACATCAGTAGGCAGCAATATTCACTGGAAAGCTCAGGTAAACCCACTGTACACTACCTGTCCAGCAACAAATAGCAGACAGTTGGCAATTACATGGTGAATATAATGGCATCTAGCATCTCGTAGTTGCAAAAATATAGCTAATTATTAAACTAATGCACGCCAGATGAATCCTAATGTTATTCTGTGGCTGGTGGGTGTGTAAATAGGCAATGGCTTGCTAACACATTGTGAAAAAAGCTTTATATAGGTTTAAATAACATGTTTCAAGCTTGTTGTTCTCCCCCCCAACTGGTTAAGAATGAATAAGGAAGGTCAATGATCTTAGTTGTACATTGTTCACAGATTATTTTTTATGGCAGGTCATGCAGATTTCTACACAGAGATAACAATCTACAGGCGCAATACTGAAAAAATCAATTTATACAACCCACCCAACCATATACTTACTATCTACAGGTCCATAGAAAAAAAAAAAACTTGTAGCTATATATGCATAAAGCTTTATATACATTTAAAGTCTATAAAGAGATGACAAACACAAATTTAAAAAAATATTGTTAAAATACATTCTGTCCAAAGTTACATGGGTTGCAGCACTTCAGTGTACTAAGTGAGTCTCTACAAATGACCAACAGTGTGGTTAAATGCCAGCAAGCACTAAGGTGTGAGTGTGTCCGTTTCCATGGTAACCTCACAATAACTTTAATTTCCACCTACATGACCTGCAGCACTCCTCTCACTCCACTCCATAATACATCTTCTCCTTCTTTCTCTTCACCTCGGCAGGAGTTTTCACTGCCATCCATCACTCTTTTTGAGCGTTGTGGCCTGCGGGGGAAGAGGGTGGTTCTGAGAGACGGAACAGCCAACCTTCAGCTGGCTGGAGGCTGTGGCAGAGTCCAGTCTGTGCTCGTGGAAGGAGGCATGTGAGTACACAATGACTATGCTGGAATGTAAAACACTTACTCTGCCATCCCCAACTTCTCCTCTTAGTGTGAGTTTGACAGGTTCATGAATAACTGCCTGTTCGTAAGTGTATGTGTGTTGTTTCTGCAGTGGACTAAACCCACAGTGCTGCCAAAGCCATTTCTTTTCTGTTAGGAACACATAAAACAGAAAAACATCCTTTATTTTTTACAGACATGTTCAAAACCCTGGTTCTCAGTAGCTCCATGACTGAATCCCTGCTGAGCTTTTTCAATTTCAATTTTGGATTCAAAAGTTATCAAAAGGCATGGGCCAGTATGAGATTCTGACGGTATAATAACCTTAGGCAAAAATCTCACAGTTTCACGGTTTCATGATAACAGCTCTAAAATGTGTTATTTTGAAATGTCTGTATCTAAAAATAAAAAGTATTTAAAATAAATAATAAAATAACTTAATTCCTTCTTAATAAATAGATAAAACACTTTTAAGATAAAAATGAATAAATGCATAAATACCTAAAATGTGAGCTAGATCAGATAGATAAACTGTCGCAGGGTGGACGGTACACGGGTGTGGGATAAACTTTTTTTTCAGCGTGAGAAATTGGAGGTGTGGCGTGACAGCGTGTGAAGACAGTCAGATGCATGTCTCACTCTCATTACGTGAGAGTTGGTAGTCCTGTAACCCACTTAGTCCGTTTAAATGGGGGGAAAAGTTCAGGGGGCTCGCCTCCTTCAGCCATCACATAGCCTGCAGAGCTGCCTGCAAGTCACAGCAAACGGAGGTGTGTAGGGGGAGGGGTGAGAGGGGTACTTAACGCTGCAGCTGTACACCACCTGAGAAATCTCCACTTTCTCTCTGACAAGACGTCGCATGAAAAACAATATCTGCTCATACCATAGGAGCCATATGACGGAAAATTTCAGTGGTTTTGAAACCATGACTTTTTCATACTGTGGTGCCTTGAAACTGGCAGTTATGACCTGCCAAAATGTGGCTTCAAATAATTTTCTTAAGCGTTCTGACATCAGTTACAATGTCCTTTGCCAAACCACACCCATGCCACCACTGTAATAATGACTCATGTACTTAATGTTAGTGTTAAATCTCAACAGGCAAAGCATGGTACTTAAATTAAAAGATGATGGATTTAGAGATATTATATTTAGTGATGGTTATCTGTAAACACACTGTGACACGTGAAGATGGCTCACTGGAGTGGTTTTGAGGTGAAGCAGTTTGGACCTGCATATACTTCACACATTCAGATGTATCAGATGCAGAATGCAGGGTCAGCACATCTTATCTTGCAGTATGACAATACTGACAGATGGAGTGATGATGGAAACCTGCTGCTGATGTGTAAGATTCAGACTGTAGGTGTGATCCCATGCTGATGAAACAAAAGGCTCACAGTGTGCCAGAGCTGTCTCTGGAGTGGCACATTCCTGCCGCAGAGGCAGCAGGCTACCAGCCAAACAACAGAGCCATTGAGACCAGAGTTAAAAGCAAAGTTCAGCGTCACTGTGAAATTGGATTGCTGTTTGGCTCGGTACATTATCTTGGGTGAGGTGCTATATGAAATCAAAGACATTTCAGGCTATATTTCAAAAGAAAACTGTGCTCCTGCCATCATGAGGCACTACTTGGGTTGGGTATAGCATCCTAAATAACATGGCAAACTGAAATTTGTATATACTGTAAACTGTTTCCCAAAGGCTGGACCGGCAAGCCTGACAGGTGCAGGCATTTGCATGTGCTGCTGATTTCTAATTATGGATGTCACTTTCATGACTGTATAACTGCACAGTGTATTTTTTTTTCATTTGACCTTTACTTAACTAGGGTACTCTAGGTTGAAATGTCCTGGCTGAGATGGTAGCATACCGTATTAATGTTACAGGAACCAACATTTGCATGAGGTAGAAGTGTATTGAAAGAAAGGAAAAACATGAAAGTCAACATTCAGCTTCACTTCTTGTCTAAACTCTCAACCACATGTCCATATAGACTGCCAAAACCACAAAATAATACACCAACAGTCCATCCAATCTTGTAAACACAACTTAACCTTAAGCACCTCACTAAGAACAGTTAAAGTTAAGGAAGTGGAGTTAGTTTGGTTGCAGCTGTTGAAAAATGACTCTTTCTTTTACCAGGTGGATATTATATGAGGGCATCAACTATCGGGGTGCTCAGATGTTGCTGAAACCTGGCGAGGTGCTCGACTGGCGTGAGATAAGCAACTGGAAGAAAATTGGATCCCTCCGCCCTCTTCTACAGGTATGATGCACTGTGGTGTTTCCTATGTTTAAAAATCAGCACTCCAACAAAGGTGGAAGGTGGTTTTATTTTTACACCTCTAAATGTGTTCCACCTCTACATCTGATCAATGCTTTTATCTACTGTTAGTTCCAACAATTAAAAACTGACTCAGGGTGGCTCAACTGAAAACAACAAAATGAAATGCCCTTAATCACACATTCATTCATTAAAAAACTGCTCATTTGATGGATACACTATGACTCAATAGCCTACAATATAACACTGTCATCATTAATGTCTTTGTATTATATGACAGTGTTAATGACTGGGGCTTAATTTATTATTTATTTCATTGTAGAGAATTATCACCAAGCTTTGATGAAATCAAAAACATCCAGTTAGATTTGTACATTTGAAAATTGAAATGTGATATTAAACTTAGATTTGTTTATATGGAGCGAAGATTGCTGTCTTTAAAGCATGCTTTTAATTTTGAGGTTTTTTTTTATTTATTGTATATGTTGACATATTCTTTAAACAAAAGGTTTTGTTATCTGCTGAGTAACAATACTGATTGTGTGTTTGGTCGTGTGTGTGTGTTTTGGGAACAGAGGCAAGTACACTTCCGTTTAAGGAATAGACAGTCGGGGCTTGTGATGGCAGTGTCCGGAGATTTGGATGATATCAAACTGCTGCGGATTCAAGAAATGGAAGAAGCTGATGGTTTCGAACAGATCTGGTACTACCAGAACGGGCATATCCACTGCAAGGTACCACTGTTGTTATCATACTATTAACTAGTTCAAATATGGTGTGACTCATGAATAGTGGGATGTGAATGACCATTGATAATAATGTTACAGTCAAAATCAAGGCTAGGTCCAAAAAAGGTTGGGCGAAAGGCAAGATTCAACTGACATGGGAATTGGGAATTAAGCATGTGTGGTCAGTTGATCCTCGATTGTAAAAGCTCAAAGTAAAAATGATTTTTACAACATATACATCGTATTTTACCAAGTGCTGTACTTACTGCACTGAGTGGGAAGAACACAGATAAGAGAGGTTGCAGATCATATTTAACGACAATTTGCGAAACTGTTGTTTTCCACACTGACTAATTGGAACTAAGCACTAAGGTGATTAAGTTATGATATTCAGAGCTGCAGTTGTCTTTTTTTTT
>JANJYP010253240.1:0-10076 GCA_024605115.1 Rastrelliger brachysoma | reverse complement strand
AGAGCAAAGTGGTGGACAAACCAAAATTATGATGCTAATGTGGCTAAAAGATTTAATAAGCAACTTGTGAGTGTTTGCTGCTATTCTGCACATTGAATATATTTGTAGTTTAGGCTGTTGACTTGACAAAAAGAATATTGCGTATATGGCCAATTTCTTTTTTTTGAAATTTTATCAACTAAATCATTAATCCACTGATAAAAATAGACAACAGATTAATTTAAACAGAAAAATATCATTTGCGTCAGCCCTAATTCTGATGAACAACTATCACTGAATAAACACTGACATCAGAGTAAATTCATAATTAACCAAATAACTTAACATAATAATAGTGTACTGTCTTTGCTTCATTGGTTATTTGATCAGATTTATCCACCTCTGAGATTTTTCTGATGCTTTTTGTGAAGCACTGAAGCGAGATGATAAACAAGGTAGAACAATAAAAGAAAGTAAAGCGGAACCAATTGTGAATCCTCCATAATCATTCTGTGCTGCTCGTAAGGACACCGAAACACTGGCACTACCATCATTACTAAATCCAGTCAACTGCAGCGGTGAGATGCTTACATCAGAGCGTGAAAATCAATTATTCATGCCTGCCATTCTAAACCTTTTCTTTGGCTACTGTTTTTGAATGTGATGACGCACAACACCAGTAGCTTGTGTGTGTGTGTGTGTGCAATGTTCTGATCTGTATTTTGCCTATTCTTAGAGAGAGGTGAAGCCTGTCATACACCTACGACTCTGCTCTGACTGTCTGTGAAGGTGCTGACTTCTAAAAAGGACAGAAGCGGCTGTTGACGCAGGTCCTTTCAGAGACAAACACGGCCTCTGTTTCTGTAACGCAAAGTTGGGAGTCTGCTCTGCGGCCCCAAGTTAAACTGACAGAATACCTCAGAGTGAAAAGAATACCAGGTAATTCATAGTGCTATTTTTATTCATATTGTTACGCATCGACATCATTCTCAGCCTCTGCAAGTATTTCACTGCTGAGCTTTAGGAGGCACAGATGGAGAGCTGTGTGTGTGCACCTCTCACCATCAGCAGGGTGATACATATTTATCTGTTTTTAGTTTCCTGCATTGGTTTATCACATTTTTTTCGGAAACTGGGAACCTGTGAAGCTATACTGGCCTATATTCAGACTGCCTGGATTTAGCACATGCACACCCAACAGTTCTTTCCTCCTTTTTTTTCATTTTATTCTGCATGCACTTAACAACATTTCATCCAGTAATGGACTACCTGAGATGCAGATGAGGGTGTCGGTACCTGTTTTTAATGATGTTGTAGTGTTCTTGGCGAGTTGTCATATCCAATAAAAACATGTACTTGAAGCTATGAACATAAAAACTGTTGTGGACTATGCTTTAAAAGGATAAATGCATGTTTATATGTTGTCATGTGTAGAATAAAAAATTGGGAACACTGCAGCAGTGTGTGGACTTTATTACTATTTAACATCACACAGCGTTTTAGTGAAATGCTTGCAAAAACAGAAAATATCTGTAAATATATGTAGGGCAAAATTATGTCACAGATCATTGCCATGGTAACGGAGGTGTGTAATACCTGATATACAGTATCCGTTGTGAAATACTGTACGATAACACATTTTTTCAGTGGTATAAATAGTTTCAAAATACACTAAAGTTATATAATTACCAGTCTGAGTTTCAGCTTTCTTTTTCTTGGTCTTGTTTTCCTCCATTGGGAAGAACACTCCCTCTCCGTTCAGTGACACCATACGTCCGTCAGCCAGGGGGATTATGGGTAGATCCTTGAGACTCTGCAGGATGGAGTCCTCCTCTCCGTAACCGTGCTCCAGAGCTCGGAAGTTGCAGACCAGCAACCTGGCAAGCTGACGGAGTCCACTCTCTAAAAGACAGTGTCAGTGACTATAATGTAGATTATATTGTATGCATGAAATTTGGTCAGGTTTGATATATTATGACATAAAGAGACATAAGCAGCTGTGTCACGGTGAAGGTACAAATTTTGAGTGCATATAAATATTGTGGGATTTCTTTTTCTTATCTGTATTGATGAGCAATTTGAGCAATTATTCTTAAAATGTGAGGCAGTCGAGACAGCTGGTTTCCTATTATGATGCTTCACACAGAAATAATCAGGGCTCCCACTCTATTCTTGAAATCATTTTCCAGGACTTCTCCAGGATATTTTTAGCTGCTACAGTATGACAGACACACAAACAGTATTGTTGTACTGTTGTATTGTTAATTCTTTACTTTTATTCTTTACCTTACCTTACCTTATCTACTCACACTTGATTGCTCAGTGTACATTTTTAATTTATTTCCTATGTTTTAATTGTTTTTCAGTCAATCTGTGCAGTACTTTGAATTGCATTTGATTTGTTTGGAAGGTGCTATAAAAAGAAAATTTGATTGATTGATAACTGTGATGCTAATTTTGCCATGTTTTCCTATTGATTTGATGCTAACATTGGCAAGTAGAAACATTTTCCAGGATAACTCAAGTTTTTCCAGGACACTTCACTTTCCCTTTCATTTTGCATGTGTTTTCTCTGAGTGGAAAATTGGTCAATAATTTTTCAGGTTTTCCCGGAGGCGTGGGAACCCTTATAATGTAATGTAATGTATAGGCCAAATACAACTGCATCCATGTTTCTCTCTTTCATTTTTCCCGCATTTTTTTTGTGTCGTAAAACCCTACAGACCCTCTCTATGGCAACACAAGTACCTTCGTAAAAAAATCCAAAGTCATCACTGCATAACAGCTCCTCTGATTTTTACAGTGAACTCTCACACCGTGCTGTAATGCCCGACGTGATTAAACACACCTGAATTGATGCTTCCTGCTCTCATCAGCTCCTTAGCCATGGCCGTGGTTACCGTAGTAACATCACCCCCCCTTAGGTATCGGACCCCCAGGTGAGAGAGCAGGGAGTTGGGTGGGGCGGGGCTCAGGCTGGGATGGAGATAGGACAGGGACAGATGCCTTTCGAGCTCGTCTCCTCCGATCACGTCTCGGATCACGGCGTCCTGACAGACGGCCACTTGGGACGGCAGCTTGTACACAACCTTACCATCTGGGAGAGGGAGAGAGAGAGAGGGAGAGAGAGTGTGAGAGTGAGGACTCCCATAATGCGGCTGACATAGACACAGTGCGGCTATTTACATCCGAGTGCTTTTGGGCCACTTTTTCACATGTTGGCAGGAAATGAGAAACAAACACAAACTGCAGACTAGACACACATTTACAGAGAGCAACATACAGGGTTTTATAATCACTGAATAGATAAGATAGAAAGAAGTGTGTTTTCTGCTTTCGAATCCAAAGCTTTAAACCTTGAATTTCTTTATTTTGCTTAAATACCTGCGCTGAGAGTGGGCAGGAAGGCCTTGCCCTTGAGCAGCTGAATAATCTGCCCGGCAACAGGCTTGAAGAAGTCCAGCACCTCGTCGGGGAGGGGGATAAACTGCAGGAATTGGCAGAGGCCTTTCATCCCTCTGAACTCTGGATGATCCTGGAACAAACAACAAATCTGACATTAGATCATTTTACTTAATCATGATTTAAGTCAGCTGCACGGCGGCCAGTCTTTTATTAGAACAGAAACAGGCTTATATAAGCTATAGAGATAGATCTGTTTTTATAAGTTGCTTGATCTGCTCCTGCTTTAATTTGCTGTGATTGCTGTTTCCTAATAATGCAATGGCTCACTATTGCCTCCATGTTGGTCTGATGTCTCCATGAAGTCTACCGCTATACGACTGCTGCCTGTTACAGCAACAAATTTTTATTCATTAATTATTATTTCCTATTATCTTCTTACGTTTTTTTTTTCCAATCTGCAATCGCTACTGTCAATGAAACTCAACACAGGTATTTCAAAATAAAAGCTTTTCATTGGAACCCTCGTCACTTCTTGCATGAATTTGAACTTGAGATAGCTGCATGAAGTGTTGAGTATCACTGATGGAAATTTAATGTTGTTCAGAAAAAAAGAAAAAAAACAGTATGGTAGAAGATATTGAAATAAATTAGCGACTGAAAATAAGATTGATGAGTTATTATATAACTCACTTATGTGAAATGTACTGAAATTTCTGCAATAAATGACCTTGCCTGCTATGTTTGCTTTGTGTTTGTATAAAAATTATAACTAAAACAATTTTAAAAAACCACACAGTTAAAGGGAAAAAAAAGCATATTTCTCATGTGTTCTTTCTATTTCATTGTTCTTAATTCACTGCAGGGCTCATCTTACAGTGAACACTTGCATGGCCTGGAGGAAGAGTTGTGGAATCTCAGATCGAAGCCACTGGTTCCAAGAGCTGTCTCTGTCCACGTCCTCCCGAGAAGAGGGGATGTCAAAGTCACCTGGAAGGAGAGTTTAAGTGTGAGTGCAGACAAAGCGTGTTTCCGTAATGGGGATGCTTTAACGTCTAGGGCGCGATTTCACCTTGGATGATGAAGCGGAAGCCGAAACTTCGCAGGGGCAGGTAAGCGAAGACGGGTTGTTTCTCAGGCTGGCACACGATTTCACTTCCTGTGTCGTTAGCGCCGAGCTGGAAAGCCAGGGCGAGCTCGGTCGACTCCACGTCTTCTTTGATCTTTTTAGGGGTGGGGGGTGGGGATAATAATCAGTGTCGACACAGATACACAGCGACTCTCGGAAAGAAAAAAAAATCTGACTTCTGAACGCCGCGGCTGTCGGAAAGCAGATCAAATATGAAGCGGGGCGCGGAGTGTGTCAGTTCCTCTGTTACATAACCTAACTGCAGGTAAGGTATAGCTGCCTCTGGGAGAAGAGAGATGTCTGGAGAAGAAAGAGTAGCAGGGATCATAGAGCAGTTTGAACCTGACAGATGATTAGAATCTGTTTGGTGGTGTTTATGTGCTCCTGTATGCATCTCTGGATCTTTTCTTTTTTTTTTTTTTGTTATATATTCTTGCTGGATGTTGGAACAAAATCCCCTCCTAATGAGTTGAGTTTTCCGGCTAAAACCAGACTTTTCGTGAAGCTCAAAACGGCAGGTGTGTGTCAGACAAACCTTACAGAAGATTTTAATTATTCCCCAAGAGTGACAGAATGAGGAAAGCGACGCCGACTACTGAAACTCCCAGATTTGATAAAGGTGACAGTTTCAAAACGAAAAAGAAAGAGACTTTTACGTTACCTGCTTGGGCTGCAGAGTTGTTTTAACGACTAGCCAGCGTTCGATACCGTCCGTGTGCTCCACCTCTAACACATTGTGACTCAGGTCTTTACGAGTCATTGTCACGTGACGTTTCTCGCTCTGTAGAAAGACGCCAGGTGAGGGCACGTTAGGAAACAGGCAATTCTTCATGTTCCTTTGCTTATTTGCGAAAACGTCAAACCTGATTGTAGATGGTGATGGAGCGCAGGCGGTGCAGGAAGAGCAGCAGGGAGGGGTGCACGTCGTGGAACAGGTTTCGCGTCTGGTGGCTCTCGGAACGCAGGGGGAGACAGATTTTGGTGGTCCAGCTGAGGAGACATATGCAAAACAATAAATGTACCGTTGCTCTAACGTGACAAACGCACTGCATCTTTAAAAATAGATACATCAGTGGGGTTCAGCTGCTTCTGCTCTGCCAAGACATCTCCAGAGGCTGTTATGGAATACAAACTATTAAAAGTGTAAATATACTGGATGTGTCATCGCTCAACAAAATGATAGCAAGCAGCTCTGAGACTCATATATTTAACTCAATCTTCTACCATTTATTTCTTTAGACACTTCAGGGATTGTATTAATAATGCTGTCATGGAGGAGACACTTTCACATTTGTACCGTTAGCCACTTCATTTGCTACAAATAAATGAAATGAAATATATGACATAGACTTTATAAGGACTGAAATATTATAGATGATGTGTAATCTAACCTTTGCTGATTTAAGTCTTTGAGCTGTGCGTCTAGAGCTCTCTCATTTTCAGTCCAGTGGGGGAGGATGTATCCCATAGGGCCGCAGGTCTTGTCGAAGTACAGGTGGAAACCATTGGAGTGAATCTCGGGACAGTCTGTGACTTTAAACACAGACTTAAAACCGATGCCCTTTTGTCCTGCGAGACAAAAATCAGCATCATTAATAATCAGCCAAGTTTCTTTTTATTTGTGAATCCTTTGTAACTGTTGTGACAAATAACGGGAGTAAGATGTTAGAATATCAGGTTCAAACAGATTTGAAAGCTCGTCACGACATTGTACAGGTACTGACCGATGTATCCGTATTTGTGTTTGCCCTTGGTGCTGCGACCCACGTCACAGATGGCCCTGATGTTCTTCTCCTGGAAGCCGCTCTCATTGTTGAGAACGGTGATGCAGTCCTTCTCCACCACGAACGCCAACGCCGGAACGACACCATTCTCTGATGGGTAATTGTTGTCATCAGCATTCTGTGATGGGTAAATATGAGGGTAGAGTTCGACATCGTTAGAAATATTTCAAAGTAAACTGTCACACTTGAAACTCAGAAGTGTCGGCTTTTGTTCTAATCACGAAATCACAGCTGTTTTTTTTCTTTGTGACAGAACATCTGTAATGATCCTTCAAGAATATTTCATTATCTTCATAGATATATGTAGCATAGACAAAAAAAAAGGTGTTGATGTGGTCTAAATGCTATAAAACCCACCTGAATGAGCTCCAGGACAAAGTGTGTATCTTTGCTGTAGAGTTCGGTGGACAGGCGGTCCAAGCTTCTGCCCAGCCTGTCCTGCTGGACCCGCATCAGCTTCTGGCCTTCGTCAGTCAATTCCACACCGATACCAAACTCATCTTTCCTGTGATGATGAGAAAATGAGAAGAAAGAAAGAAAAAAAAAGATTTATATTGTGAGCAAGTAGTGTAAGGCAAAATGTAACATAACTTTTTTTTTTTAACGCAACTGATTATAACATTAAACAGAATGGGTACAAACCTGATCTCTTCAATTAGGGCTCTATGGGGATCTAATGTGATCTCTGATTGGCCACCCATAGTCTCATTTTCATTTGAATCGGACAGTTCCGACTGTTCTTCGCTCTGGCCGCCTTCAACTTCACTGCTGACGTCTGAAGTCTCTCCATTAGGCACCGTGGCAAACTCGTACAGCTCCTCTCCATCCTCTTCCTCCTCAACCTCTTCTTCGTGTTCACCGTTGACTATGAGAAAATATTTAGCAATGTAAGAGAGGTGAAAGCTAAAAAAAAAAAAAAAAAAAAAAAAGCCAAAATATGATTTGTATTTTTGCTGGACTACTTTGAATCACCTTGCTGGTTTAGTTGGGATGAAGAAAAGCTGGTGTCCATGATGTTATCTTCCAGATACTCATCTTCACTCATGTTCAGAGCTGAAAGACTGCTGCTTTCAGAATCTATCAAATTAGACTGAAGTCATAAAAATAAGAGACCATTAGAAGCCAAGTTAGCCAGGACTGGAACAACAACAACTGTGACAAGTATGAATGGGCTTAATGTTGAGTTGATGGGATTAATGCTAGTGAAATAGGCTGATATGATACAGAATTAACAATGTGAATTAACACCTCCAAACCTTTATTAGTGACCTACCTTTATTTGAACACTGGTTTTTATAGAAGAACTTATTTCCATACTTCTCTGTACTGTGTTTTGTCCATATATGAAATTGAAAGTTTTAATTTTATATAACCTTAAAAAAATAAACCTGAATATTATGACCTCATGTCTTTTGTTAGTTATTTGGTGTTTTACCAGCATTAATCCCAGTATCAATCAATGGCCACTCTCCTGTTCTTGTAAGTGTTGTATGACAGTGGCAGTTCTGTCATCACACCACCCAGAGTCATTGCACTGGAGCCAATTCTAAGGTTAATTTTTGTATTACTGAAGTCACATTTTCTGTAGGTGGAGCGTTATTATTATTACTCTTTGTTTATATGGTTGGTGTCACACATCTTTATTCCACAAATGCTGGAGCTCACAGAATGTAGAAAAAAAGAGATGACTTTCTATGAATCAGACTTTTATCTCCTACAACAGATATCATCAACAGGCACTCAGTTTGAAATATGACTCGTCTAGTCTGATCTGAGCACTGCTTTTAATATATATATTTTTTTTCAGACTTGTATTCTGACCTTGATGTGCTCCACAGGTGCTGTGTGTACAGTCACGTGCTGGATCTGTGGCGGTGTCAGCTTTTTCTGATAGTCTTTGATCCAATCCGTGATGCCCATGAGGATGCCGAGTCGGTGCAGGCAGTTCATGTGCCTCGGGTCGGACTGGGCCACGGCCACGAGGACCTGTTTGGACTTTGCCTGACCCAAGACGCGGGAGAAAGGCTCCAAAAACACCTGGAGGTCATAAACATAAACATTCTTAATCAGAGCTACAACAGAAATGCATTTTTTTTGTATGTTGGTCATGTAAACTGTGTTATAGTGAGTCTATGACCCACAATCCAGGGAGCATCTATTTGACTAGACTGGCTTGCTGGAAAAATCATTGGTTGGCATGACAACTGTAAGACCTGATATCAACCACCTCCTCAGCAATTTAGGTTTAGCAGATTAGATTCACATGCTTAATCTGCCCACTCGTTTAGTCATGGAAATATTGAAATGTTGCTTTTTTATTTGTTTGTTTGTTAAAAGCTGTGCACCATCTGTTTGCCATAGAAGAATGTTTCCTAATTACACAGTCCTGAGCCATGACGCCTTAAAAGAAAGGAGCGCAAAAAAACATCATTATCTATAGAGTCCAAATTTAAATAGCTTGGGTTTTTTGAATAGCTGGGTGTAACGGTTAATGATGCTATCCGCCTACTGGTTCATTGAGCTG
This sequence comes from Rastrelliger brachysoma, assembly GCA_024605115.1. Taxonomy (NCBI): domain Eukaryota; kingdom Metazoa; phylum Chordata; class Actinopteri; order Scombriformes; family Scombridae; genus Rastrelliger; species Rastrelliger brachysoma. The sequence continues at coordinate 1,258 of JANJYP010253240.1, read as the reverse complement.
AGCCTAAATGTGCAGATTATTTAAAAGCAGCAATTAGATTGAAAGTAGATGAGGGTGGCTCTGGGGTGTCAGGGACAGAATTACTATTTTCTTGTTGAGCCTTTTTTAAGGAGGCATGGGATGAATTCCACAACATCCACTTGGGCTATCTGCCCTCGTTGTCGACTTAAAAAAATAATAAGAAAGATATGGTTTGATCCACTGACCTGCTGCAGGAGAGCTTGGCATGTTCTGGTGGGGATTCTTGTCAAGCACCCCAAAAGGAATTTGGCCACTGTGCTGTAACACGACACATCCTCTTCAGCCCGGGACAAATCTAAGGAAGACCAGTCTTATTTGTGAAATCTAAAAAATGAATTTGAAAGGACTTTAATATAACAGCTATGCATCATTACCTTCTTTTGCCACAGCTGCCGCCAAGGAGCTCTGCATGTGATTGGCGAGGAGGGCAGTGGGGGCGTTGTCAATCCCGTCGGCGACCACCATGGATACTAAGTGACCGGCTGTGCCGATGGGGTCAAGGGTTGATGCAGCATTGGAGAAATACTTGTCTCCTGTGTGTGTGGTGATCTTCAGCAGCAAGCCTGGTGTCACCTCCAGTGCAGCTAAGCCTGTATCAGCTGTGTTGTGGAGAAACAAACAGTTAATACTTAATACTGAATATGAATAGCTGTAATACACACATCTATAATAGAAAGTCACTCTACCTGCATTTCTTTCAATGAAATCTTTCAGGACGCCATGAAGGGGTTTGAAGATGAGTTCCCACTGGCTCCACTCACTTAAATCTTCCAGCAGGGGGCAGGAGAGCAAGCTGGCCAGAGCCTGGGCTTTGGACATCTCACCTAAGCACCCTACTGTCCCAATCCCACCTTCAGCACTGTTCATGGGAGAGGGATGTGAGAGACAAGAAGACAGAGATGAGGACGGAGGTAGAATAGAGTTCTAGTGCTACATCTCAGAAAGGAACAGCTTATTGTGCAAAAGGAAGAAGTTCTACATCTCCAACTGGGTGGAAACTAGACGTTACTATAGAAACAATACAAAACCGTGCAGAAACAAGACGCAACAGTGCAAAGGGGAGTCAAAAAGTGCAGAAAGAAGACATAACTGTGTGGAGAAAAGACAAAACAGTGCAAAGACAAACCAAATTGAGCTAAGAAAAGACAAAACTGCAAAAACATAACAAAAAAGTTCAGAAACAGTGCAAATAGTCAGACATACACACGTGGACAAAATTGTTGGTACCCCTCAGTTA
>JANJYP010252999.1:0-11740 GCA_024605115.1 Rastrelliger brachysoma | reverse complement strand
TTTTACTAACTTCAGTAGCAATCATTAGGAAGTGCAACAAGTACAGCTCCTACAAGGTCCTTCAGGTACAGGAGAAAGACCTCAGTTACAACTTAAAATCAAATTTTGAGAAGACACAATTGTTGAGTCTATAATACAGATCAACAACTCTACCGACCTCTTTCAGATATATTGTGCTCACTGCATGCTATGAAGGAGGAAATATTACTTAATGCCACGTTAAACAACATCTTTTGCAACGTTAGGATCTAGAAATAGAAACAAGAATGGTGCTCGCAGCTGGAGAATGACCCCCACACGAAGTACACTCTTCAGAATGATTACAGAATCAGACTCTTGTAAAGTTCTGCTCTTAGCAGTTTTAAAAGATCTTCAATAATAACTACATCAAAAGCTTTTCTTCAAGATTCATCAGGACAGAACATGAGGACCGACCAAAGGATGCTTTTAATGCAGGCATAAATGGGAATGTTTGGCAATTTACAGATCAGAAAGTGATGAACTAGCATTTGTTAGCTCTTTTAAACATGCATGAGTTAAATAATACATTACACATTAGTGCAGAGCTAAAAAAGATCAAATTGAAAGGGCCCGAGCCTATGAGGTCTTGATAAACACGAGTGGAGGTTCAGAGATGAAGGCTTGGCTCTCTAATCATAATTGGTCCCAGTAGATTTCTAGAATAAAAATGCACAACAAAGTAATGTTGTACGAAGCTCTGGCCTGCTTTAAAAACTCATAATATTCACACGACATTAGATTCTGTGTTTGCCTCAGCAGCTGCTCACAAAAGGCAGCCATGAACAAAGACATTCCTTTTGCATTTCAAATAACCAAGCGCTCCCAACCAACCTCCCCCATCCACAGCAATCTCCAACTTCCAATCATAATTCAAAACACCATCACTACACTTCTTAAAACATGGGGAAACAGTTTCACCAAAGGAAGTAATATGACGGAAAAAGTGAGACTGAGAGAAAGAAGTAAAGGGGAAAGAGAAGGAAATAGAAATCCATTAATTTTCCATTTTCCATGGGCTTGCTCTTTAAGGGTCCTCACAAACCAAGAAGCATTGAAAAACCAATTAATCAAACATGAATGGCCTATCATAGCTATAGCAGACTCATTTCCATAGCAACAGCCTCCCGGCAAAATTGTCACCCTTTAATCAGAGCCACACCATGTTTAATATAAACAAGAAGGAGACACACAGAGCAGAGGAGTTCACTGGGGGAAAGCACCATAGTACAGTGGGTAAAAGGTGTCAACCTCGTATTTGTAGATAAATCTGTGATCACCAACAGTTATGTACCTATTGTGTCATTTCCTTTGAGACCTTATCTTGCAAATTGTGACAATATGTGATATACTATAAGTCACCTTACTCTTTGTTTGATGAAAAACATGCAAATTTCCTGCGTCTGTTGACTTGTTTTGACTCAAACATGCATTTTCTCTGCCATTATTCATATTTGTTCTCTTTCATAGCATTTACTCAATTTTCATCAGAGCTGAGTGTTATGTCCTAAACTAATGAAGCAGTTAGTCATCAGAAAATAGAAAAACATCAAGCATTGCATTCCATTGTAGGTCAGTGAACCTTATTGATAGAGTTGCAGTAGCAGTTTATTAAATATATACATATAATTCTTGCACAAGTATAGTGATTCTGTACAAAAGCGCACATTACCCTAGTTCAGTTAATAAAGCAGTGTGCAATCAGTAATAATATAAAAAAGACTCGTCCTCATTACTCAAACACTCCCACTGTGATAATTTCCTTCTAATAGCCATTCCTGTGTCCTCTTTTAAGTCTGTGAGCACTTTTAGTTGTCACTTTAACCTGTGTGAGACAGAAAGAGCAAGAAGTTATCACATAGTGACATCAAGCCTGTGCTAAATAAAGCGAGCAGCAGACGGCTGTACAAATATTATGAAAGAATCTGACAAAGGTTGCCGGTTGCCATAGGTACTGTATGCTAATTCCTAATGGTATCATCCAAATGCCTGGCCGAAAGTGGGGGGAGTGCAAAGCACTGGTCACTGCTCTCTGCCTTCAGCTTGACTGACTTTTCAGACTCTAGTTGATAGCCTAATACTGTTTTTGTTTCTGAACATATAACAGGACATTATACCAATAGAATCTGGGAGGTGGTGCAAAATAAAAATTATGTCATAAATCATTTTTTGAGTATTTTTATAAGTTACTAAAACTAATATTACAGGTATCCTACAACCAAGCAACCAGTGCATTTAGCACTTTTTGCATTCTCATGCTGCATTTTAGTTTTGACTTTGTTATTGCTCTGGAAATATTACCAGAATAGTAAGTTGAGCAGAACAGTGCCATGCATGCATTTATTCCATTTATTACAATGTTAGACACTGTGGTCCATTGGGTATTGTCATTGCTGTGCTTAACCTCAAGCAAGTTAATTATGTGTTGTAAAGTCGCATGAGATCAAAATCACTGATAAACACAAGTTAAAGGGAGGGGAAAGGAAAGACGACACAGGAACAGAGAGAGAGAGAGCAAGATAAACAGACAAAAAATTGCAGAGAAAAAAATATAGAAACTGCAAAAGAAAAATAGACCACATGACCCTAGTGCTAGAATCCATCTCCAAAGTTAGCAAGGGACAGTAAGATATTGCTTTTCGGTGATGAGCAGTCAGGCAGACCTAAACTGTGATGTAAAGCTAGGAAACTCGGTGTGAACACGTTCCTTTGCCATCGTTACGCCTGTCGTGTTTGTATTCACATCTTGTACATCATAGTCAAATGGGAGTCAAATAACAAAGGCTTTCCAATTATGTGTAGCACATTGTGTGTGAGATGGAATATCACAAAGCCATTGTTCCCTTGCTGCTGCTGACCTTACCTTTGAAATGGTTTCACGGCCGCTCCAATTGCCTGCACCATTTGATTTAGCTAAGGGGATTTGACCACCAGCACAGAGATGAGAGAAGGGGAGAAGAGAGCCCTATACAGCTACAAGGAGAAAGAGGAGAGATTCAAACCAGAGGAAGGTAAAACAGCTAACCTTGATGCGTCCTCATGATGATTATAACAGAGTGGCATCTGTTTCATCGTTTAAATAAGCGGCTTGATTGCTATGCAAGATTTTATTACCCCGGCATCATAATAAACCAGTCTCTCGATGCTACGGAATCAATAAATGTTGTGGTCATGTTTCAACTTGTTAGCACCATCTAAAATAAATCTTCAAAGTCTGTCAGTTTTTAATACCTTTGTGCCTTCTGTAGTGCTGGAGTTAATTCACTTTGAGTTTACTTCAAAATGTAAATTGAATCTGACATTTTTCCCACAATGTTGCATGGTGTTAGTCAGTATTTGGATTTAAAACCTGCTGAGCTGCTTTAATATACAATATCAGACTATCATACTGTTTCTGCATTTCATCCTGCTTTGTTTGAATGCACAGTGATCAATGCCTCTATGAGTCCTGGGACTTTTCCTTCCTCACTGCCTGCTTGACTGGAGCCATCTTGTTTAGAGTGATGGCTCACTCACACAGGTTCACGGCTGCTATTGTAAAATCACCCAGCGTTTAATTGAAACAAATGACTATAATAATAGAACATTATCCCTGCAGGCACCCAGCCATGACAGCTTTAATTAGAGGCGCATTCAAGACTGATCCTTCAAAAGCACAGCCGCCGAGCAACATGGTGGTAAACACGCCGTTAGGTAGGGAGCCAACCCTGGGCCTCACAGCCCTCAAAGCTACTTCTCATTCACCCTGAGGGCAAAGCACTAACAACTCTGTTCCTCAAAGAGCCTTCGAGCTGCCACCCCGCCCTCCCCTGCTCACTCTCCCTCTCTCTGTCTCTTTCGCTTCTCTCTCCCTTCATCCATGTCTTTGGTTTATCAAGCTTATATACAGTATACCCGGGAGGGTCATTTACACAAGCTGAGGAGAATTAATAAGAGAGTGGATTTATGAATCATGCGCTACTTAAGTATGAAAGCAAAAGCAAAATGCTGCTTCTGCCTTCTTGTGACATCAGACAGATGCTAAGTAAGGAGATATGATGGGCAGCGGATGCTGGGGTGTTTAAGAAAAAGAAACAAGTGTTTTAAGATTTTGTTGAAGCTTAATTGGATGTATTTTGAAAGTAGTCAAGATTATGTTATTTAATATTATTCACTAAGACTTTGATACAGTGCTGCTACTATCCAGGTGTACTCTGGGCCAACTGTATTTAGCAGCACACTGTTAAAATCAAATTTTATTTATTAGCTTGGCAGTAGCTCCATGTTGCCCAAACAAGACATTGTAAGGTCACTTTCAATCTTTCCAATTACATGTTAGTCAAAAGGAGAAAAAAAGAAAACATTTTGCTCCCACACCTCCTGCGCTGAACTGTGATCAAGTAATTAATCTGGCAGAAAAACAGCAATACCTCACAAATGAGCAGCATAAGGAAATAATTACAAGTTATGAACACAAACTTTAAGAGAGAGAGAAAAAGGCAATTTATTCCAAGAGTGTCTTAAGTAGCTGCACTGTTGAAATGGACATTGCCACTATATCTCTCAAAGCCAAACAGAGTCAGTGCCAACACATTTGATAGTTTCATAAAAGTATCTAGGAATGGCTTTTAAGTCATGCCACACAGAAAGAAAAACTACACTGTCTCTCTCTCTTACACACACACACACACACACACACACACACACACACACACACACACACACACACACACACACACACACACACTAAAGGTAAAGAGGTAAATTTATAAGTTGTTCTTATGAGAGCATTGTGTTGTTGTGCTGTGAGTAATATTTATTTCCCTTATACTTGTGGCTTGAAAAGTAACGTTGATGTTATTATTATATTTATTATTATTGTACCATTACTATATCATTTTACATTATCATAATGTAAAAGAATAGCTAGAAGCGTTTGCAGAAGAGTGTGGCTGTGATTGACTGTTGGTTTGAAAAGTACTATACCACCCTGAACGCTTCTCAGAGTGAATCTATGGCAGCAACAAGGCAGTGGTTGATTTGCAGATAGTAATGTCATGATGTCCCCGTCGGCAACATCCTCCATGTTCCTCATTACTGCTAATGTCAGAACCTCCTTTGCTTTTATTTTCTCTCTCTCTCTTCCTCTCTATTTCTCTCTCTTGTTCCTCTGTCTTTTTTATTCTCTCTCTTGTTGTTCTTTCTCACTGTCTGCATCTCCTCCTCTTTCACTCCCTCACAGCCCGGGCGTGTCTCCGCGCTCACCTCACAAAGCACGGCGTCAGAGAATCAGAGCCTTGCCTGACATGACATGTAGGAGACGGTTGTGAGGAGCGGTAGGGACACACACTTGACAGCAGAAGGCAAGGCTCCTCTGCTCCTGCTAATGAGACTCCTGACTGCCGTGTCAAACACACTGTTTGTGTGTGTGTGTGTGTGTGTGTGTGTGTGTGTGTGTGCATCTACGAAAAAATGAACGTAGATGCAGAAATAATGAACAGAAAAACAAGAAAGAGTACACAAATGAAAAGAAGGTGCATATAATACTGTATCTGCCATGCAAGTGGAGGTCATGCCAAGATTTGATGTGTGTAAAATCCTCTCACAAAAAAATTTCACACATTTCACCTCATTCTCCAGCTTTGAACTTTTGCAAAATGCAGACAGTGTATTACCAAACAAATTAACTTCTTTCATCTGTGCTGAGGTACAGTATGTATAAGGATTATTGCTTTGGGTGGAGAGGAGGGGGTGCTAGTTTTCACCAGAAATTCACACTTTTTCTAAAGCAAAAGATAATTTAAAAATGTTCTTAACCTGATTTCATGTCAACACACATTCAAAAGTTTTGTTTCCATATCTACACTGATTTGTAGTCAATAACGTCCTCTTTCTTCAGGGACAGTTCCAAAAATACTTTTAACAAAAATCAAAGGAAACAAAAATATGCCACTGAATTGCTACTAATAGTCACTCTACTGTAGGTTTAATGATTCAGCAACAGTGTTAAAATAGTATTTTTGAGCTCTGTTTTTTTCCCCCTAATGTTCACCTGCTATTTAAATAGATACAAAATACTTGGCCCAATTGAGGATGGAAACTGTCCTTAAATGCTGCCTGTAGTTTAGACCCCTTGGTCCTGGATTAGCACAGCGCATTATGAGCTGGCTTACATGAATAGACAAAGTGTTTTAATCACTCTGGTTCCAGCTACTCTTGTGCGCATTAGCAGACAGAGTGGTAGTATTGTGTTGAAATGGTGGCTGGTGGCACAGCAGGGGAGACATCCCTGAGTGAGTTGACATGGGACGGTTCTCCACCGCCACCGGGGCAGAATATTCCTGGTGGTGAAAGCAGAATGAGCTGATGGATGGTTGAGATAGGGCACAGTGCAATATGGACACGATTTCATGGCATGATAAATCTCAGCAGGGGCCCGTGGCTAAGTGTAATATGAAATCCCTTATCTATGTATCTGCTTCATAACACAAGCTATCTGCTGCAGCTGAATCTGCCTTTGTTTCTTTAGCTCTTCTTTGCTTGAATGCCACTTGATCACATCTACAGTATGGAGGAGGAAGATGACAACAACATGTGTGAGATAACGCATCTTTTACTCAGTCGTTTTTGAAATATGATGTGATGAATTATCTAAATTGAAAATTGTCACTGTGGAGATCCTCTTGTATTACCTGTGATCACAGTGATAAGCAGCGTTATTAGAAGAGATTTTGCATAGCGCTCCATAATGCAGAAGCTGGCCCCTGTTTGTACATAACAAGTTTATATTACACCTCCAATATAAATGAAATGCAATTTGTTTCACAGAACTGATCCTTTTAGAGTTGGGTGTGTGGGTTATTCAACACCATCTCTTTAGAATTTCTGATTAAAAAGAAAGAAATTAAGTCGGCACCTTATCCTCTGATTAGCTTAATCCGAGGTTAATTGACTTTATCAGGGTGGGGAAAAAAGATGAGCTGCCATTCCAGCCTGCAATAAAAATCCCTCCAAAATCATGAAATTGGAAAATAACCTATATTTCTTTTAAGATATTTCTTAATATACAACTACAGTTTCATATCACATTGCCAGAGAAATAAGGCACTTTCTCCCAGGAGATGAGAAAAGAATTGAATTTTTCCTTATCGGTCATCTATTTTTCCACAGAATGCTATTACTTGCTGCCTGCCGTTGCTAAGCAACAGGAAATATTAATAGGACCTTTTATTAGCTAGGCTTTACCAGTGGAGTACTAAAATGAGGAAGTGGAAAACATGAATGTGTTACATAAATCTCTGAACCTTTCAGGGTTTGCACAAGTCTCTGTTTGTCCAGTGATTTATGGCTGTGATGGTTCATTTATGGGAGAGGGAGGTGTGACATGCCAAAATGGAACATTAGCCTTAGGGACAATTTGAAAATAAATAATCACAAAAAAGTGGAGAGGAGAAAAAAAGGAAGCAGTTTAAAGAACAGCCTTCTTTTTCCCCTGTAGATTTCAAGAGGCCATCAAACAAGCAAGTGATTTTGTTCCGCTGGAGGCATTGATCATTCAAAATCATCTGTGCCTGAATCAACATTGGAATAACTAATACAAGTTCCATTCTATCACTGGGCTTGTTGAACTGTGGTGAAAAGCGACAGACATTCCATCATTTTTCTGCAGACACTCTAATCCCTTTAAAAAATGACTGAAAATGAAGGTCTTTCAAAGGAGAAATAGGTTTTCTTCATCTGAATGAAAAGTATAGAGTAAGGCAAAGCCTCAAACAGCAGAAAATCTTTAAAGGCAAAGGTAAGACAAATTTAAGTCCATATTGGAAAAGTCTAAACACATTTAATTGCAATATTTCTGAAAAGTCACATGATAACAGTCCACTTGATATACAGTGCTATTCCTTCTCCAGACTTAGAATTAGGAGACCAAGATTTTCTCTTTAAATGCATCACCTTATCTCTAATCCACTTTTTTTTCTTCTCTGATCCATGTTTATACAAAAACCAGCAGGTGTACAGTATGCGATAATACGTTTGCTGAGACCCTCCATCAGAGAGAAAACACATTAAAACACACCTCTGCTCTTTTATCATTAATTCATCCCAGCTTGTCTGTGACAAGTTCAGTTGACATTGCAGCTCATATTTCATTCACACAGGCTTGGAGAGCAAGCACCTGCCAGGAGCACTTAATACCTCACGAGGAAAAATAAAGAAAGGGAGAGAGAAACACAGGCATCTAAGCAACTTAACATGACAATCAAGGTGGGATTAATACTTGATAATTAACCTTAACAACTGACGATAAAGAGCTTGTGAAGAAATTCTCACATTCAAATTTTGTAACAAAAGAAATGAGAGTATTAATTTAAATATGAATACAGCTGGCAGATCTTTAAGGTGCCATAACCCTCATTACAAATGAACTGACCCTCATTCAATCTTGTATTCTGTATAATAACAAATGAGATCATACCTGGGAGTTTGATGGAGCTCAGGCTGCCTCTGCATATAGCTTTTTCTGCTAATACATAGCCGTTATGCATAACATCTCCTGGCTGATTATACATTCATCATCTGTTACATATTCAAAACATCACACTCGAGCCAGTTTGATGATGGCTAATATTGCATGCATCATTGAGGAACATGAAAAAAACTTAATCAAAGATAATTTATTCCAGTTGCAGGCACAGTTCATATGAATTTGAGTAGCATTTTTGAATATACCATAATTGAATATGGAGCATTTTTAGTGTTGCAGATGTAGATGTCACAGCACAGGTGTGAGGCTCATATAAATATAGCTATCCAGCCAATAATAACATAGTTTTGCTTTCGGAAAGTTCCACGGTGAGAGGCACAACAGACAACAACAAGGCCACTTAGTGAGTCCAGAAATTATTCACTAGTAGCAGCAGAGATGTGTATCTTTCTGAGCTGTATTGATAAGATCACTGCAACCTGAGCATGGCTATTAAATGTCTAATGTGTTTTGGAACTTGTAGATGCTATGACAGTGGGGGCATTAACAGAAAGAGGCACAGAGAGAGACAGACATAGGGAGAGAGAGAGAGAGAGAGAGAGAGAGAGAGAGAGAGAGAGAGAGAGAGACCCTGCCAAATGCATCAGAGAAAAGAGCTCTCTGAAAGATATCAGGTTTGGCCAGGAGGGGCTGCAGACCACAACACAATAAGCATCAGCGAAAAAAAAACCCTTATGAATTGAAAATTGCCTCTTTACAAAATTAGGAGAGTACAGTCAATTATTTCTTCCAGGTTTTGAGAGTCAGCAGAGGAGAGAAAAAAACAGTTGGCTGGTTTGACACGAAACTTTCCAGTTAATGTTGATAATATTTAGGCTGGCAATATTCTGTTTAATATGGTCAACAATCCTTTATTATGAACTGATTATTGTTTTCTTGTACAACATGTCACAAACAGTGAGAAATGCTTTAATCACAACTTTCCCAAACCTGATTAGTATTTACTTGCATTGCTTGTTCTGTTCGACGAGCAGTTCAAACCCTAAAGAAAGTCAACTATTGGGAAAACTAGCAAATATTCTCATTTGAAAAGTTGGAACTAGGTCATTTTGCCAATTTTGCTCAAGAAATCATTTAAACATTGACAAATTATCAGAATTTTTTTCTGCCAAACAACTAGTCTGTACTTTTTTCAACACTACTATCAAGCATTGTCTGTGTAGATGAAACCTAACATTCACAGGTTATAACTGTCTCACAGGCAACCATTGTTGTGGCACGTCAGTCAGCCACACTGTTGTCCTAAAATGATCTAAAACAAATCAATCAGTCACACCACTGCACTGACTTAACACCTACCTCCATTACAAAGAACTGTCAATTTCACACACTATGAACCTTCCTGTTACTGTAAATACTTACTAGGAAACTAAATGTGCATTAATTTATAGCTGTGCAAGGATGACACGCAATATAGCTGACAATAGTCCCAAAATGTACTACTTATCTCTTGTTCCCAGCTGTTTTCATTCATTAAATGAAACCATATATATGAAACAAGTTTTTAAACATTTTGGTCTTATAATGAGCGTGTGGCTGAGGGCCACAGACAGGAAGTCAGAAAATACTGACAGCAGTATTGACACGTGTATTCTTTGTTGACTGTAAGAGAAATGCAATATAATGCAATTGTCCATTATTTTTACATGTACAGTCTCTTCATAGTTTTAATTGGTCAGAAAGATCCTCACACACATCTCAGTCATGTCCTCCTATAGAACTCGATCTAAACACCACTTACTCCTATAGCTCAACCTACCAAAACAAACAAAACACACACTTTCAATTCTGTCTAACAGCTTCCTGACTATGATCAGCTGCTGCTATAACACTCCTCTACTCTAAATCCTTTTTGTTATATAATCGCCCTATTTATTTTATGTTTATATTGTTGCATCCACAGTGAAGTACTTTCAAATGTCCTCATACTTGAATCACATAGGCACACGTTTTAAAAACCAGAAGCTCTCTGCCTTTTGTTGAGAGAGAATAACCTCATTTCACTCAACTGCATTATCTCTAAAATATCTAATAATGAAATCCAGAAGGTACAGAAACCTAGAGGTATATGCTCATTTTGAATAAGAGTTACTACCTCTTTCCTCCTTGCAATTTCTTCTTGCTTTCCTCCCCACAATGCCCTCCTCTCTCTCTCTCTCTCCATCCTCACCCCTCCTCTCTTCATCCAACTCTATTGCACTCTTTTCATTGCCCAGCTCACGTATTGAATCTGCCTGATGAAAACAGATCTCACTGCAGCACCACAATAGAATGGCTGATGCAGGAAAGATGAACCCTAATGGATTTTTTTTCAATGTGCTCAAGATTGAATATAAGGCCTGACCTCCAGATGTAGTGGATCCATTTCAACAGCAGAGATATTGTTTATAGTGAAGACACAGAAACACACAGACACACTCGGACACACACATACAGTGCAACATCAACAACAGCAGAAGCAAAACCTCTTCAATATACATAGCACTCATATGCTATATTTTTTAGCATCCCGGAGTGATCTAAAATTAGAATTAACCCTGGTTATTTAGCTATCCATGTCAAGTGAGGTATTCATAATGATAGCATCTCATGTTTGAACTGCAGAGTTTGCTTAATTACTCTGCTCAACAGACTGTGTCAAGGTGAGGCACCAATTTAATAGACACTCGCTTCTCAGCACAAATGAACCTCTGCTACGGTTTGGTAGCTTCGCCAGGCAGACTATTTGATTTAGAAATTTCTGAGTTTGCTTTATATGCTGCTTTTTGCAGTGAGGTTGAAGCAGGGCTGTGAAAAAGCTATCCTGTATGTCTAAGAAGCTCCTCTCAGAGCCAGTTAGAAAATATCAAGATTTGGCACGTTTCTTACCAAATATAATTTTAAAAAGATAAATCTTTTAGCTTTTTTAAATTAAACTACCTCTAAATTGCATGGAGTATGAACTTAATTTGAAGAATGTACTGTTGATACAACAATATTTATTCTCTTATCTTTGTCTCCACTTTCAGATCCTTTAAACCACCAGCTCCGGTTATCAGAATAGCAATCACCTGCAGGTACGACATTTGTAGTAAATGTGTTTTAAGCATATGTTCATCATGAGCCAGCTGAACATTTCAAATTGTATGCATTTGTATCATGCAACCTGCAGTATTCAATCTATTAAAACCACAGAGTGTGCCCCTCTGTAGCAGTAAC
>JANJYP010252754.1:112-10220 GCA_024605115.1 Rastrelliger brachysoma | reverse complement strand
GTAGCAAGGGAATGAATGATTGCTCAAATTGATCAAAAACTGTTGGGATAATCAAAATCCCCTCACATATCCCCATTGTTCTCTCACTGTTCCCAAGCTCTGTATGACCCCAATTTTTCCTGATCCTTGATTATGTCCGAGTGCACTAAACTTCCCCCTTCACCTCATTACAAGCTAGAGTCAGCCTTCGTTCTCTCAATCCCCCAGGGGTGCATCAGCCTCTCCTGGAGGCCTGACGAATGCCTTGGAACCACTGAGAGGCAGCTGGAAACGAGGGGGGCAAATCCAACCTCCTGAACTCAGCATCAACTTCCCCTGTGCCTCGATACCCTGTGGGTGCTATCATCAGCATCCAGCCATGCATGACTACTAATGAGAAGTCCCTGCTCTGTTAAACAAATACATAAACAGTCAGGCAAGAACCTAAACAAGCTGCAAGATGTACATGTGGCGGCATACATAAGGAAGAAACAAGGTAGGTAAAGACCCTTGAGCACCATGATGGGCTTCTTGGTGGAGCAGCTAAACATTAGCAAGAGCTGATGGCTAGTTTTACACCGAGCCTTCAACGCCTGTTGGCACATGGAAGCCATTTCAGGCTATTCCTTGCACATAGAAACAGTGCAGGAAGTCAGAAGGGGAATGTCTATGTCTGTCAAAGCACATGCACGCATGAGTGACAGCATGTGTAGGTGTGTTTTTGTGTGCATGCAAGCGTGTCTGTGTGTGTGTTTCTATGAGAGCGCTGCCGTGGGCTCCTACCTGAAGTCAGGCCAAACATGCCCAAGAGAAACCTCAACAGACTGGATGATTGATGCTGGACAGTCACTAAGCCTGATGAATGGGCTACGCTATGTTAGCAATTAGAGACAAGGCGCCACTTAACCATCAAGTGGCTCAACTCTGCTATTTGCATGGAAAAAGATAGCATGGTGTGCACACAAGATGGTGAAAACACTTTATTTAATGTTGTTAGAGACTGATTCTCTCTTCCTGTTGTCAACTGTTGGTGCAGTTTGCCCTCTAGATGAGCATAAAAATAGACTCCAAAGAGCAAGTCTCTCCAGAAATTAAATGTTGGAGGGTAGAAAGAGAAATGCCCAGAAATCCACAGTCAAAAATAGAGACGAGAGGGGGGTCATCTTGGACTGAGGAGGGCCTTCTAGCTGTGGTCAATTAGTCATCAGTAAGGCGATCCAAAGCCTCCACTCCTAACATGATCAGCTCCATATGCAGCTGCTGCTCCCAGCTCTATTCCTCCATTTCTAACACATAAATGCCTCTGACTGTTATTGTTGGGCTGGCTTGAACACAACGGCTTAGTCTTCGCCGTGTGATGAGGAGAACTGGAGCGACACTTGTCCGTATCAAGCCATCACCCCTCCCAGCGTTTGCACTGGAGCGCACATGCTGACATGGCAGCCGCATTAAGTATGTGATGACAAATGGCTCACACCTCATACAGTACAGGCAAAAAAAAAAATTGAATGGAGGGACTGAAATTTGGATGTGCTCATGTTTGAGAGTGTGTTTATTAGACGGAATGGAATAGAAGTAATATTGTCCAGGGAACTGTCAGTGTACAGTAGTGCCATGAATCTACAGCAGATAAGATGAGTAAGTCAAGCTGTATGTCTCGTTAGGTTAGCTTGGCTGGAATTAGACTAAATGAATGTCTGGCAAGCTAAATCTTTACAGGGCAATTAGAGTGCCCTCTGGCTGATGAACTGGATGGATGGCTGGATGACATGATGGAAGCTGGCTTGTACTGTGGTTGTATGGATGACGAGAGGGCTGGCCAGTTGTCTTGGCCTGGCTCATCACACGTCTCGGGGTCTGGGGCGAGCTATGTGTGGCCTGTCTAGAAAGTACCACAGTGGAACAAGAAGGATCGTAGGGATCTTCTTACCTCAACCATGGGCTGCAACCATAGCCTAGCCACTCCACCATTCCTAACCCGCCAGGGAAAACAAGCACAGGGCTCCATTTCAAACCTGCGGCCCTCGGCCCGTAACGACCACTCAAAACATCGCCCCATGAACCGAACCGAACGCTGTGGCATTTGACAAACATTATTTCTCCCTCCAAATTGAGAGCGACAAGGGAAAACAAACGCGAGCGGCCCGGGCAAAGGGGCCGACGTGTTTTGACATGATGTCACTTAACAGCAAAAGTGTAACGGCGACAATAAACTCCTGCCGACTGCTGTGTTGACTGCTATGTTTAGAGGTATAAATACAAGTGTAGTGGAAACACATGCTGGCGTTCTTCACACCAGATGTTGACCATGGAAAAACCAAATACAAAGTGGGAATGGGCCTCCTGGACATTAAAATACAATTACCTCCAATCATATCTGGTGTTGGAGTGTGTCACTTCGTCTTACCTCACTGAGATGGCATAGTGCCCCCCACACATAACACACATGACCACTCGGAGCAAATTTACGAGTTCTTACATACTTCCTCAAATACTGCAGACTCCGGTCCTGCTCAAAAGATCTAAAATCATGTTATATTACTGTATTCGGTCATGATCAGAAAATTCATTTACTGTTATGGTCACCTATAAAGATTAATACAGTGCTGTAAAGGATTAGAAGGAGCACAGGCGAAAAGCTACATTACTGTGGCAAAGAGGGAGAAGGAAGAAAGAAGCCTGAGAGCAATGAAAGGTGCTCAAGGTTTTATGTGAAATGATTTTTCTAGCTGATGCAACAGAACCGCCACTACAGACAAATTCCCCCTGGGTGACCCTTTGCATGCCTTTCCACCTGTTTTATTAAATCACTTGTGATTGCAACTAATAAAAGCTCCACACCCCCACCCTACCTCTTTCATACCTAGTCTGCCTCTTGCACTAAACTGGGCTCTGGTTTCCCTTTTTATTTCCTTAACCCTGGTCTTGACCTCCCGGTCGTAATTAACAAGTATACTGAGAAAAAGGAAAATTGCAGGTCATTATTATGATAATTATGGTGAGCAGGATGGATTCCAGGAGAAGCTGCCAGGTAATGTAATGCAGAGGGCCTTGTGACGGGACGGCTTACCTTCATTTGTCTTCCTCCGAATCCCTCTTTAAACCTTAATGTTAGAGCAAGTCATTACCTAGTTGCTATGAAAATACACTTAGCAGCCCACCTCAGTACTTCAGACAGGTGCCGGTGAATTTTAGTTGTGTGAAACTGTGTGAATCACAGAGTGCTTCTATTTGTTTCCATACTATCCGCATGAATCACCATGTAGACTGAGCGGAATCGCCATCTCTTTGCGAGAAGCTGGACAGTGCCAGATATTTAGTCATTATGTACTGTATGTGTGTCTTGTCTGAGAACCTTGCATGAGCTGTATGAGTGCACACAAAGAGACAGTTGTGTCATGGAGAGAAGGTCCATCTCTGCTCTGGGATTGTTTAGTGTTTTCCCTGCCGTTATCCATAGTAAAGAAAACAGCACTTTCACATGTCACTTCTCATTTCCAAAGCGGCTTGGGAAGTGAGGCCGCTAAGGAGCACCCGGCTTGATGGGCAACAATGCCCGCATTCAGCAGTCGAGCCCTCTGGCTCTCGGAATGGCAAGCGGAAAAGAGCAGGAGCGCCGGGATGTGTGTCTACGTTTATGATTACACATGATGGGAGGAAGACGTTTTATTTAAGAGGGCCGTGAGATTAGGATCTGGGAAATTCCTCAGATGTGGCTTTGGAAGCCGTACATGTTTTCACATTCACAACTCAACAGGCTGCAAGGGTGGTGTAATAGCCTCTGGACTGAGTGTAGTACAAGCACACATACGACCAAACACACAGAGGCTTTCCCAGGTCTGCTTTATGCAATAATGGATTTTTTAAATGATGCTTGCACGAATGTGATGACACACATTCATCTATAAAGTGTGCTATTAATGGATTAGCCAAAAGCACACATTCTCAAGTCATTTATACAAAAACTGTTTCTCAATTGACCCTCCCTCTCTCTCACGGAAAATGAATACATTCAGTCTTACATTTACATATCTGTTATACACTTGATGATGATAGATTACAATAAATCAAGTGGGAATATTTTGTTGAATATGTTAAATTGTTACTAGTTGTTGACATTTTGCTTTAATTAAGTAATAGTGGTAGAGATATAAACTGAAAACATGGAGACAGAAAGAGTTATGACACATCACCCTGGAATCAAAAACACTATTTTGCAAGTATACAGTATGTGTTTAAACCACTAAACCTGTCTACTAGTTACTTTTTGAACTTGTTTTTATAGAAGATATTTCACCCATAAAAGTCATATAAATTACATCATCCTTTCAGCAGGTATCTCTTGGCTGTAAGAAGTGCTAGAGTCAAAATCATCAGTTTCAACACAATCTTATACAGTAAGCCTCAACATTTTTGTTACTTATATCTATTATATTGACAGAAAACCGCATACACAGGTAAGTAGGCCTCATATACCTTCTTGACAAATACTAAGGGTCTTTTGTGAAAAACAGTAAAAAAAAAAAAAATACTGGACAAGTGACTTATTTTCATATTTCTGTGTTGTTCTGTGCAAAATAATGCCCAAACACACACCACAGCTAATTCTCAGTATCTCTTTTAAGCTCCAGTTATCAGTCCCCTGCATTTATGGGATACACCGAATATCAATGTATTTTTTAAAAAAGAACACAATTCTAAGGGAACTATGGTCCTTTTATGTACGTGTATTCAACATGTGTAGATGGGCATAAACTCTCCCACACACGTACATATGCTTCACACACACACACACACACACATACACACACACCAGTGAACCAGTCAACACCAGCAGTGCTCTCCACTTGTCCTCATGTTTTCAAGTGTAGTGCTCCATCTTCCTTTGCAGTGCTCCCAAGACACCGCGGCCTAATCCATCAAGTGAAAGATATATTGCTTTTAAAGCACATGGGTCTATCTGTAAAACACTAACATGTGTGCTGTCTGCTCTAATCTCATTAGCTGCTCCATTAATTCCCAGCCAATGTCATTACTTTCCCCTTGCTTTCCACTTTCTGATGTAAACAGACAATAGAAAAGTCACTTTTAAAAAAAAAACACATACATCTATCCAATCTCGCCCTTTGATAACTGTCTCAATTAAGAAACTCTCTCCAAGGTTTTCAGTCACGTTGGGGTTTATTCATTGTGTAAATCTGCCTTTGTATACATTCACACCGGCACAGTTTAAATACGTAATGATGTGGATGGTATTTAGATTCGATTGAGAAGGACACTGTCTGCGACTGAATGAATGTGTTTGTGAAGCCTTCCAGACAAGTGGAATCAGTGCAGCCACAATCCGACCGTCCTAATTGTGTCAGAGAGGAGTGGAGGCCTGCCTGCCACAGATGAGAAAAGCATGGCATGTCAATTTGCCAATAGCTCATTCCAGCGACTGCCATTCATGGAAAACTAACTTCGTCACAAACCGAATCGATCGCAAGACTTTCCTGTCTCGTTGCGATGATCAACTCCCTTATTAAGTCAAGAAAATCCACCGGCATCAATCATGTGCTTGGAGCTTTTACAATAATAATGTTGGACATGTCATCTACATCTGTACGTGCAGCGCGTACTATAGTTCTGGAGTTGAACTGATGCTATTTGTGGGTCTATAATGAGAAGTCCAGCCGATTCACTGGTATCCAGTGGCTGGGGCGGCTGGGTGGCCAGGCCCACTAGTGGTATAGTTGTATTGATTGGTGCTAACTGGTGCCAAGTAGCGGATGCTATGTAGATTGGCACTGCCAAGCGGATGGCACAGACCCTGCAGTCTACAGTTTCCATTTTGCTGCACCCAATGACACCCGGACATAATGGGAAAACCAAACCTCCTTGTGCAACAACACAGAGCAAGGGAGGAAAAGGGAAGTAGAAGAGGAAGGAGAGTGATAGAGCCTGACATTGATCCTGTCACATTCCTGGCTGCAGGGGTTTTACGGCTGCTAATGATGCCTAACAACCTGGGGGAGGAAGAATTGAGGTAGAAAAGAATGGATGGAGTGTCAATTTTGTACTGGTAAGTATAATTTTTTTGCGAATGCATAACAGAAATGTGGCATAATCTATGATTCTAAACAACAGGTGTCCATTAAGGCTTGGAAGAGAAAGGACAACGTGTAACTTGAAAGAGAGTAATATGCATTATATAAAAGTTGTAATGTCAAAAAGCAAATAAAATTTGTTAGCAAAAACTTAAATGAATACGAATGACGAGAGAGAGTGGAGCTGATAGCGAAACCAGATGAAAAGAAGTGAATTAGAGAGTGGGAGCGAGTGAGGCACGGAGAAGAAGGAAAGATGGTGTGCTAGCAGGAAAACAATTCAAGATGAACTGAGTGGGAGAAATGAATGAACGGCATTCCAACAGCAATGAGAACAGGCACCGACCGAGTGCCATTGAGAGAGCCGACAAGTGATGTATAAAACGAACGGCAAAACAGCAGGGCACAACGCAGTGAGCATCTCCAAGTCTGCTATTTACATCTGCGTCACAGGGCTCCGAGAACATCCAAATGAGAGGAACAGAGCCGGCCGCAGCGTGCTTGTCAGCCTCTAATGTTCTCACATCATACCGATGGTCACCCTGAGCAGCTGCGGTGTGCCCGCCGCCTGTGAGTGTTCAAAGTCATCTTTTGCTACTTAACGTATTCTGAGTGTGTGTGTGGGAATGTCTTTAGGGTGACACTGTGGTGCTTGCAGTGCACATAAATGTCAATTAGTGAGATCCTCCCCCTGTAATTCTTACAATTATCATCAAAATAGTTAGAATATGGAGTGAGAGTACAGCAATGTCAAGGAAACAGCACTTAATTAAAAGAAATGGCTGAATTCAGAGCTCATTAACAACAACATTTTAAACACTGCATGACTTTTTAAGGTGGATTTTTGCAGTGCATGTTTTATTCCTCTCTAGGTTCTCTAAGCTCCCTTTCTTGATTCTTTTTTTTTGGCTAGGGGACTTGAATTGTGTAATACCAGTGCATTCTGGCTTCTTCCAGCTTTTGTCTACAGTTCTCCTATTAGTCAGTCTGCACTCGAGCCCTTTATCACCAGAGGCAAACTGCACTAGTATATCAGCAACACCCGCCACATACTCAGCTCTGACGCAACACTCGAATTTTAGACCCCCACCAAAACTGTTCTGAAACCTTATCCAAAATAACACATTCTTTTAATAAAGAGACATGGCCGAGCTAATGTTTCTGTATGCGTGCACATGTTTATGCCGCTCTCCAAACCCAATTATATCATTGTCCCGGCACTCGAGCTAATAAATCAGCCGGTTTGGGAGAGCAGCGGGAGAGCAGGGAGTATAACACAGGAGAGAGGGATGAAGAATAAGAATAAGAAGAAGAGTGGAGGTTGAACTGGAAGATAGTTTCACCGAAATGTGGCATGAAGTCACGCGCTCTGAGAAATGATAGCAATAAATCAGGGCTACTGAATACAATCCACTCAACTAATCACAATTAACTTAATGGATGAGTCATAAAGAAAAGGGGTTCTGCGTGCTAACTACAGCCCGGCACAGAACTATAGATCGAGACAAAGGCAGATGGCGGAGGAGAAAGAGGGAGCGAACGAGGAAGAAAATAAAAAGAGAGCAAGGTAAGGAGAGACGAAAAGGAAATTAGATATGTACAGCCCCGTTGTTATGATGTCAAGTTTGAGAATTTCAGGCTGATTATATGAAATTGCGAGTTAAAGGCCACATCCAAATCAATTTGGTGCGGCGGTGAATGAGGATCCTGTTCAATTAGAGGGTTTTTTATTGGTTAGTGGAATGGCTGTGACTTCACCGCGAGGGTCCGACCTGCTGGCTGTTGCCTTAATGTACGACTGAAGCATTCATTAGGGTCACTTTCCACTTAAAGACATATAGAATGACAATCCCTGCCATGTCTAAGAGCCAGGGGTAGATGGGTAAATGCAGAACGGTAACATTTACTGTCAAATTAGAGGGGTCGCAAAACACAGGGCAGTTTCACCTTTACAAATGACGAGTAACGTGAGCGTTTTAGTAAGGACTATTAGGGTTATTTTATACTAAGTGCAACGTTTGGCGTATGTCATTGCCATGTCAGCACATCCATTCAAATTAAAGTCAGGAGCCGCCATATTTTTCTGACATGTCAACGTCGTTCTTGTGTTAAAACTCATAAAAAACAAGTAAAAAAGTCTATAATATGTGTTTTATTGCTACTCAAGTACAGTACTGTGTCCAAAACAAATAATAACTGTGTCAAATAGTTGTATTAGAAGGAGGAAAGTGGGCACAGAACAGAACTGCAGAGGATTATCGACAGCATGAAGAGTGTGTCAGTGGCTGTGCACTTTTTTGATCTTTGAGTGAAATTGCTATTCAGATCTTGTTTGCAATGGTGAAACTTTTAGATCGTGGGATAAGCTTGAAAAAGAGAGGTAAGGTAAAAAAAAAAAGAGAGAGAGAGATGCGTGAAGCTGTTGTGGAGTTACTGGCCCCCTATTCACATGACAGAGAGATATGCTCGCAGGTTTCACTTCTTTGTGCTGCAGTCTAATTTGAAGAAAAATGGTGCTGACTTGGTGTGAAAGGTTACTGTGAGTAAAAATGACAAATTACCAACCGTAAATTATGTTCAGACTTGACTTACAGACTGTGAAAAAACCTTTAGCTACACAGTAGTACATGCATATAGTGGCTGTTGCAGAAGTCCTGCTTTTTCTTGAAAGTTAATCCCCACAGGAACTATTTGATAAATTCAAGTCTTACTCTCTTGGCGGACTATATACCATAGACTGATGTATTATATACTATATTTTTCAGTGTCATCCGACAGGGAACAGCTTTAGGCTCTGACCTAAAGGTGTGTGTGAACGTAAATGAGAAGATAGAAGATGTAGGCATTGTAGGAGTCAGTGATTTGAGGGAAGCACAGTTCCAAGAACTAGGCTCCTTGGAGGCTGAGTTTAGTCTCTTACACTAACATCTGTGCTCACTGAAGTTGCTTGTCTGCTGTGTACTGTTGTACAAATAAAGCACCATTGCATATGTAGTGCTTTAGTATTCATTGTTTTGCCATTGCAAACACAGAAAAAGAAAAAAAAAACATGAAGCTGTGTGCCCCACAGAAGCATCCTACTGTTGTCCACACCACGGTCAAACCTAAAATTATAGCCACAGGAGATTATGGGCAGAGGTTGTGCCCTGTGGGTCCTTTGGATAGTGAAAGGGCAGCTAAGACTTACAGGGGTTGAAACCGCTTCTCAGCAAGGAGATGAAATAAGCTTTCGATTGCTTCTATATGTAAGCTGTTACTGTATAGTTTCCTCACTTTAAACGTCCATCTTCATCTGGGACCAACCAGATTGACAGATCAGTCATTGTTACTACTACCTTTATGAACTAAATGTTATTTTTGGAAGTTATCATGACTTGATTTCCAGCTATAACTCTAAATTTGTAGCCTTTTGTGCATCAAAGCATGTGGGGAGTGAATCTACGTAATTAAGTGGTAGACACGGCTCTAAAAGGGCTGCCAGTGCAAAAATATTGTGGGTGTACTGATCACACATTGTACTTTTAGAAAAACAATAAATGATACCTTCTCAAAATTAGAATTGTTTTTTTTTTCTTAAATAAAACCAACCTAGTGCACACCCATAACAGAACACTGAAGGAACAGAAACTTTTCTATTTAGATACAGTCACTTTGAAAACACACAATGACCAGTTTGTACCCTTCGCCTATAAACTACAACTGAGCCACTTGAGCACTACAAAAATATATTCTGCATAATTAGCACCTTCGATATTGTGTAGTAATACACAATAACACACATCATAAATGTGTGTTTCAGGTGTTCTCAGGAGCCAGATCACTTCGGCAAAAAAAGAACAAAAGTCGCGTAATGGAATAACACCAGCTAGATGATTAAGCTGACTGGGGCGGGTGTAAATCACATTATGGTTTTTTGGTGGAATGTGATCCAACATCAGACTCAAGAGAGAGGCCGGAGCAGGAAGCGCCCACGACAATGTGTGTTGTGAGGGAGAAAGAGAGAGAGAGAGAGAGTGAGAGAGAGGTGAATCATTTTAAAT
>JANJYP010252353.1:0-12378 GCA_024605115.1 Rastrelliger brachysoma | reverse complement strand
TACAGGTCACTCTGCCTCTTGTCTAGACGACAGCCTCTAATTTGAAATCATTATTAATTCAAAACAGGTTGCACAGGTTTGTTGGCATGCTCAAGATGAGTCTACTGAGTTTTGTTGTTCGATCCCTCTTTCATTTTTCCCATTTCATATTTCTGGAAACTCCAGTTTCAACTTTCATGTACAGTACATGCACAAAAACAAAAAACAAGACCCAGATACTAAAAATGTCCTATTCTGCTTTCAATTCATACACATCTTTGCTGCTTCTGTGGCCCACCACATGCTGCACACTACACAGGCCTGCCGTTCATAATACAGACACACATAGTCATATAGGCTGGGAAGAACAAGAGCGTGTAACTTAAGTAATTCATTGATGTCATGCAAACAGGGACGGGAAGCCAAATGTTATATAACCTGGCTGTTAGAAAACTGCTCTCCTGCCAAAGCATACAGATGGGGGCACGATGATGTAATTTTAGGGTACACACACACCAGCACAAGTCAAGTCACTGTGCAGATACTTTATATATATATATATATATATCTATGTGTGTGTGTGTGTGTATGTAAAAATGATAGTTTCCCCATTCACACAGATCTCAAAAGCATCTGTAGCACACTGGGTTAGGGTTATACATTGTGTATTCCAACTATTTCCCCGATGGAACAGAAAGCAGCAAACTTTTGAATTAAACGTGTTAAGAAAAAGCCATAAAAGAACAAGATTCACAGTATATTATGTAAAAGAAATGTTTATTTCCATAATTAACACATACAGTACAATAATTTGACCAACATAAAAAGTGCAATATGCATTCAAACTACAGCAATGTACAGTACAAAAGTTACTGCATACTTAAATATAAAAAAAAAAATGGTTACAAAACTGTAACCTATTGTGATCGCAGCTTTAAAACTCATTGATGATATGAGCATAAAAGCTTAACAGCTATGAGCCTCAATGACTCCACTGAGTCTCATCCGTTTCTCCCAAAAGGTGCAAAAAAGATGTGACAGCATTTAAATTCGAACATGATTGACATTATGATTCACATGTTTTGTACAGCTTCAATGGTGTTTCCAATTAGTTGAGACAGCCAAAGAACTTTGGTCTTTTCACATTTCAAGAAGCACAAATGAGTTTAAAATGTTGGCAACCTTCAAGAATGAGCTAATTTAAAGTAAAGAAGATTTGGATGTTAAATATTTTTGTTGTATTTGTATCTTGTCAAAAATGTTCAGTGAGCTCTGTATGTAGGGGAAAAACCTCACATACATTGTATGATTTGACAGCTATAAATCCTCAGTTCCTGTCACACCAGGCATTTGCATTATGATTTCAAGCCATGCAGCGTGACTCCACACTCTGCACTCCCAGGATCATTGTGGGGAATTATGAGGTCAATAACATTACTCTAATGTTATTTTGGAAGATAGCTTGTTGTGTACCAGTATTCACACAATAAAAAAAGCAGTGCAAAGGAACAACAAACTCAGAAATGTTTCTGTTCTGTTTGTTGGAAACAGTGAGCATGCCTCTGGCAAAACAAAGTCTCATCTCATCTCATCTCATTCACTCACTCAGACTCACATATAGTTACATATTAATTCTTTGACATACACCTCTGGTTTAAAATGAGTTCAAAATTGATTTCCTCACTTTGTCTCAATGTCAGCAAATGAACTGAATTAAACTCTAGCCCGGTGTTCATCTGAGAAGGAGCTCCATGAATGCAACATGAGGTAACAATTAATTTTACAACCCTCTAGCATCTAAAACATAAACTGTGCGGTAAACAACTCTACATTTATTAACACTTTGCTTTCTGTCAAGCTCCATTGAGTGACCCAAGTTCATCAATGCAGGTTACCACTTTGTACCAGACAGGTTAAAATAGTCTAAGTGCCAATGGATACCATACCATCATTTGGTACATATCAGGTACTAATAGCTGTGAAGTTAAAGGTTATCAAGCTTTTTGTATTGTCTCATCCTGCAGTCTAACACACAGCTCTGTGCCTCTGGTCTCATACGTAAGGCACTTGTTTGTCCATGAATCAAACCAAGTTAGAGGTGAACTGATGGCTTTACACACTTGTCAGATACAGCAATATGACTTTCATCACTCTGAACAGCAGTTTGAGAAACAATGTGGCAAAGGAGTGTATGCTCCTTATAACGACAGTTGGCATTGTTCTTTTTTTTTCATTTGTTTCTGTAGACACAACTATCTCCTCCTCCTCCTTCACCTTCTGTACATCCCTCCCCAGCTCCACAGGGTAAGAGGTGGGGGGGTAGGTGGAGTGCATATAACCTCCACTTTACGTGTCAGCTACTGGGCTCACCAGGTAGTGCTCTCTCTGGAGTGTGCAGGTCCTTGCAGAGCCGGGGCTGAGCAGAGGTGGTGGAGGAATCCCACTCCAGGCCATGGTCTGGCTCGGGGGACAGCGAGAGGAGCAGTAGTGTTCCTGCGTCTGAGGAGCAGGCTGAGCACAGGTCTTCAGAGGAGAAATTGAGGCTACCCAACTTAGCCAGCGAGTTGGACCGCTTGAGCCTTGAGGGCACAGTTAGGCCTGCCAGACGCATGCGGGTCTCAATTTCCTGCGCCCTCTGACGGACGAGGCCAGGTTTCCCCCTCACGCTGCGCAAACTGTCACTGCTGGAGCTGCGTGTCAAGGTGGAGCCATGAGGCGAGGAGGTGGGTGTGAGCAACCCAGAACCCACTACCCCCAACAAGGCTTCATTGGTCAGAGGCACCACCAGTGGCTCTAACCGAACTTGGCATGGTGTAGAAGATTTTGTGAACTCTCCAGTAAAGCCAGAGAACTCTCCTTCCTCCTCAGTGTGAAAGGGGCTCTTCTTGGACCTGTGGCATTCATGCAAAGGTTTCAGATTGCACAGGCTCTCCTGAGACAAACCTGAAAGTTTCTCAAGTCTCTCAGCACGGCGGCGCACCAGACCAGACCTCCGCAACTGCAAAAGGGTCTCCTGTTGCTGGCCAAGGTAACAGGCCATCCCAGGCGTCTCTTCCTCCAAATCCATTGTCATCAACTCAGGGAGAGCCTCTAAAGAGGCGGCAGACTGACGATTCTCACTCTCTGTGTTTACTTCTAAAAAATCACCACTGTCCTTTGCATCTGCTGGGTGCAGTGAGTCTCCGGACTGCCCCTCTCTCTCGATTACAGCTGTGGGAGGGGGGACAGTACAGTTGGCACAGTCACAAAGAGGGCCACAGGGGCGCAGTAGTCCCACTGAAGGCTGCAGGCCTTCAGCAGAGGTATGGGATGGTGGGATTGAAGCAGTTGGGGCTTCAACAGGGCTGGAGTTAAGGCAAAACTTTGAAACCAGGGTTGGAGAGACTTCTTTCTGCTTGGACTTAGAATCCCAAAAGAATGGAAGAGGAATTGATGAAGCTTTTTCCTAAACAACCAGAAAAAAGAATGTGATCATTTCCATATGCTACATTAATAAAGTTAAACAGTTTCATTCCAAAATTTGGGTTAATAATATTTCACATAATTATACAGCATTGATTAAAGGTTATAATGTAACTCAAACTCACATAGAGGTTATCTGGTGTGCTCAAATGGTTGTTGTTGTTGGAATTTTCATTCAGCGTTGCCAGGTCCATCCCGTTCCCCTCTGTATCACCTTCTACCTCCACATCTTGCGTTTCCTCTCCTCCGCCTCCTTCCCCACCCCCTCCGTCATCTGGCTGCATAAGTACCTCCATTTCTGCCTCCTCCTTTTGCACCTCCTCCTCATCCTCCTCCTCCACTGTGCTAAATTCCAGTCGCAGACGAAGCTCCTCCAGAGGCTCAGGGCCACGACTGCTAGTCTGGGCAGCGGTACCCTCTGCTGTAGGCCCAAAGGAAGGCAATGGCAGACCTTCTCGGCCATCAAATGCTTCATCGTCCAACAGAGCGTCGCGCTCCACATCCTCGATTTCTATGAAGACCTTTTCCATGCCAAGGAGAGGAGGGCCACGAACAGGTGTTGAGGGCTCACTGTCCAGTGCTGAGTCAGAGAGCCGGCGGAAATAATAGTTGTTGTAGGCAGGATCGATCTCCAGTGAAACAGTCCTGCATGGGGAAGGGCAAGCTGCACCTTTATCAGACAGCGCTTCCTCACAGCAGGGAGACATCCCCGGCTCTGGGGTCAGATGACCTCCCTCCTCTCCCCCACAACACTGCACCAACCCCTGCTGCCCCTCTGCCATCTCACAGTCTGCATCTGGATGCCACAACTTGTTATGACGCTGTTTACTACAAATATGTAGAAGAAGGAAAAAAGTAAACACATTGACTGAGAAAAGACATAGCAAATAATACTGTGCAAATATCAACATCAAGCGAGGGACTATACCTGGCGTCTAGGATTCCCTCATACTCTGCCAGCTGTCGCATGAAACCTGGGTTAGGTCGTGTGATGTTCCTCTTTTGCTTAACAAAGTTGTATGCCTTCTCTAGTGACCAACCAAACTCCTTCATGGCGTAAGCAATAACAGTGGAAGCAGACCGACTGACGCCCATCTTGCAGTGAACTAGACACTTGGAGTGGTTCTTTCTGTGGGGGAAAAAATACAGTAATAATAATTATTAATATTATCATTATTATGTAGTATGCATATATATCTTATAAATATATATAGCACTTTTCATCCATTTAAGTCCAGAAACTATGGAGCCACAGGAACTTAACTCTAGTCTCTTTTTCTCATTCCTGCTTGGCTTTTCACTACATCTGAAAAACTGTTAAGATTAGACACATCGTCTGAAAACTGATTAAAAATCTCAAAGCACAGTAATGATGATTTTTGTGTTGTTCTTTTGTATGTAGTATTAATGGATGTAAGGTACTGATGCAAACAGAGATGGAAATGGAGAAGGAGTGCCACAAAAAACCAAAACTGCATTTTATGGTAATTTATTTCCATTTTGGAACAGAACTGCAATGAATAAAATCAGCAAATTGAGATTTGTTTTGCTCTCTCATTCCTACTTTCTCTCTCACTTTTTTGCTCATTGTCTCTCTTGGTCAATGCTCAATATTATTCACTCATGCTTTATGCTCATTTGCACACACTGCCTCTCTGTATCTCTGACACTTTTTATACTGATTGGGAATCCAATACCCTAAATTTGTGTTCCTTGTCCTTATACTGATACTGGTGGATCCCAGCCTTAATAATTGCAACCTATTAGAGTCACCAGTTTTGTATTTGACTGATTAACAATGTTCAATCCTGCATAAAAACACCCCAAAGTTCCAGTCAACTGGAAAGTAGCAGGGACTTCTGTGGCAACAGGAACTACAGCAGGAGGACTAATTTTAGTCGTCCAAAATGCAGAAGTTCCTAAGATCCTGAATCAGTTCCTGAAGTGGAAACAGGCTAATCATAATAAACTGCTGAGAATCCACCACTTCTTGACCTAGTTCTGCTTTTGTGTAAGTCTCACTCTGGAATTTATAGACTAAAAATTATTAGTATAAATTTCAATTATTACTGAAGTTACTAAATCAAAGACAGAATGAAAAATGAAAAAAATATTGGAACACCCAATAGTAAAATTATAGAAAAGTACTTGAAAACATGCTGAAAAGTAATATTTTGGAACGACACTCCAACATAAACTTTTTCTGTCTAACTTTGACCCTCAAATACTTTATTAATGCCTGAAATTAGATTTTTATAATTTGACATTTCACAATCACAGGCGAGTGACCCGAGAGAATTAATTGTTTTTAAAATCTGATAACTACATGCACCACATGTTTTCTGCTCCACTCCAGACTCACTTTGCTTTAACAATGAAGTTGTATGTGTCATTCCAGTGAGCCAGCAGGTCAGTGGCCTCCTCGTCGTAGACGCGTATGTTGTGATAACTGAATGTGCCTGGAAAGAAGTTGTCTATCTCCCGCGTAACATTGAGGATATAGCCCACCCTGAGGAGGAAAGATAATGCTAATTCATCAACAACATTCTTTCTTGCTCAAATCACAATGAAAATATGTTTTGCGTGTGGTTATCATTGCTCCTCCACAATATAAAATAAATCACCCTGACTCTTGCAGCTCCTCCAAGTTAGATGCATTCCACTCAGAGCCCTAAAAACAAATGAGGGAAAATACAGTTTAGACTGAGTTTGATTTTATATATCTGTCAGACTGTTCGATCTCTAAAAACAGTTATTCTATCATAATGATTATTCAAACACCAGTCTTCATTTGGAAGTAAAGTGAAGAAGGAATTGTTCTATGTAAGCTGATCGAAGGAAACAACAGACATAACAGATGTTTTTTGTGAATGTAAAAGACTGTATCATTGTCCTACCAGGTAGACATGGTCAAAGATGAGAGTGGCTTTATCCATCTGGCCCAGGATTAGAAGCATCTCATTGTCGATGAACTCTTTGTACTCCTTCAGATTGCAGTTCATGTGTTGCTCCAACTCGGTACGGATCTAAAAAAAAAAAAAAAAAAAAAAAAAAAAAAAAAGAGAAAATAAAAAAGTACACCACAAGAAAAAACAAAACAGTAGTTTGTTTCACTGTGAATCATAATTACCTGTTTGCAGGTGACATTCTCAAGATCCTGGCACGTCATGATGCTTCTGAGTTTAGCTTTAATAAGGCACTCTGTCCTCTCTCTTTCTGAAGGCCTGCCAGAGATTAAGTCTTATTAAATTTTCAACATGTAGACAACAGTCATAAAATAATAGACCTAATCACACACCTTCAGCAATAAGGTTGGAAGTGATTAGTACAGTCTTTACATTAAAAATCAGTTTTGAGTTTCTGTGCACTGACTTGTCAACAAACATAGTTGGTGAGTCTGGCCTTGTTGTTTCCAGATCCTTCATGGCATTCCACTCGTTGATGCAGCTCTGATCTGAAGCAATGCAGCTCTCGTAGTAGCCCATCCAGGTGAGAGCCATACCTCCAGGAAAGTAATTGTACCTGCGTGACACCTCACATGCCTTGTGCAGCACCTGGATAGCTGACCTAAATTGTGGTGGACAGGAACAAGAGAGGCCAGAGTTATAGATGACTGAAGGAAGCACATTAATAAAAAAATACAATGACTGTGCTGTTTTAAATCTATTAAAAGCTATACACAGTGATCTGCATGTGCCCTTCAATACCAGCAGGTGGCAGAATGAAGCAGTACTGCATCAACCTGCCTCTGCAGCTGAGTGCCACATGTGTTCACATGCAATCAGGGGATTTATTGAGCTGTGTCATGAAACTGTAGACAGCCATTGTGGCTCCAGAGGCTGTTCATAACTCACCACATGGCCTGTACTGACACAGGTTTGAAGACATGAGTCCGACCCGCTGTATTCACCGTAAAGCCCCTTAGAAGAAGGCAAAACAGATGTTTATTACCTGAGATGGAGCATCATGTAGCTCTATGCATACATCTTATATTTATCGTATGGCACAGTGTGGGCTAAAAGGTAGAGAAATATTATTGGATTGAATGCATCTGGTGTGTTCTCTGTCTTTACAAACAGGGGATACACTGACAGAGAAAACTCACCCATCTCCATCCAGATGGATTTTTGTGTCACTCCAAAGAGGTAGCACCATACCGATCGAACAGCTTTTGCTGGAAGAGGAGAACGGAAATTTAAAACCAGGCAAACACAAAATGTCTTCTTTTCTTTGTAATGACTCATGTACAGTGTGATAAAAAATATTAAAAATAATCTTTAGTTCAAAACAGACAATGCCGTAATAAAATCATAAAGTTCATCAGTGGAAATAAAACTCAAGTTACCATCCAACTGTACACAACAATCTTTGTGCTGTTCATTGCGTGTAGCACAGCTCTAGTCTATATTTAAGGCATTGCATTCATAAATGCAGATAAATGTCAACGCATAACACAAAGTTATTAAATAATTATAATCAATTATAAATGGCCCACAACCTTTTATTTATGTCTGTCTGACAAGC
This sequence comes from Rastrelliger brachysoma, assembly GCA_024605115.1. Taxonomy (NCBI): domain Eukaryota; kingdom Metazoa; phylum Chordata; class Actinopteri; order Scombriformes; family Scombridae; genus Rastrelliger; species Rastrelliger brachysoma. Next base: position 4,413 of record JANJYP010252353.1, on the reverse strand, counting down.
TGTGATCATAAAACCCCATAAGCAGCTGTATTTTTCCTACCAGTCTTTGTTGGTGAAGTCGATTCCCAGTAGGATGTTCTCCTCTGTGTCTTGTCGCCCACTTGTGTACAACACCACCATGTAACGCACACGATCTGACCATGCACTCTCCAGCCGCACTGCCTGCACAGGGGCGGACAAATTACGCTTAATACAAAGTTATATTTCCTGTTTATTCACCTCAAGAGTAAGATCTTGTTTCCTGCTTGTGTAGTAGTAGCTATGTAAGAGCTGCCAAGCCAGATTACAGGAGGAGTACTACTGCAGGAGGAGCTTCTCTGAGATTGTGTCACTTTTGGCATACAAGTGATCAAAGTAAGGCATGTTAAATATGAGACTTACACCTTTAGTATTTGTAACCGTTTAAAATTCAAACTTGTAGACTCATGACAATTTTTAATGCTTATTAACCCCCCTTTACTGAAGTGTAAAACTATGATTGTACACCACAGCAAACACTACAGAGACAATGAAAATAGGCACTCAGACACATTGATCCTCCTATGTCCAACAAAGTGTCACAGCTGGATGTGCAAAGAAAACTGGATTTCAAACTTGATGTAATAGGGTACTGGAGCCCTCAGGACGTGGGAACAGTGAGGCGGTAAACATAAAATGAAATAACTGCTTTGCGCTAATGCAGACACACACCATGGAAACATTTGGTAATGCTCTCCTGAGTGTTCAAGCCTGCTCTCATGAACTAATAATTGCAGTGAGCAAATAAGCATCTTAAGTACACAATAAAATGCATTCTGGTGGGTTTGCTGTGCCAGGTTGTTAAGTTATTGGTGTGTGTGTGTGTGTGTGTGTGTGTGTGTGTGTGTGTGTGTGTGTGTGTGTGTGTGTGTGTATACACATGTTTATGTTGATGTATGCATGTACTTATATTGCCTCACCAGTTTGATTCTGTCCTCTGAGCGAAGAATGTTTATCATCACCTGCAGGTGTTGAGGTAAGTCGCCTGTTGAGTAAGACAATAAAAAAAATTGATCCTTGATGAGCAGTGGCTGATTATAAATCAACATCAACATTCAACTGATAAAGTTTGAGTTGAAAGAGAAGATCTGAACATGATTAAGTCTGTTTTAAACACTGAGTGAGAACATTATTGAGAACATAAAGCATGCTGGGACACAATGAGCTCATATACTGAGAGGAATTATTTAAGTCTGTGAAGTAACAGTGATCCCTAGCGTTGAACACTACAACAAAACCTGTTCAGCGATTTATTTATTTTGAAATCAGCAGACATATGATTGAATAGAAGTGGACTGACTTTGCAAAAATACCTTTTTTGTTATTATTGTTATGATTATAAAAATACAATTCAAGAGTTTGTCTTTGTCCTTCTTACATCCTTGAGCACTTGTTATGCTGGTCTGAGCTGAGATGTGTCAGTGAAGCTTGAAAATAAAACAGGGTGTGGAGATCAACAGCACCAACAGCAACGTGAGGCAGCTGTTGATGGAGAGCGTGTTCGTGACATGTCACAACAGGTCAACATATCATGTCATACTAACTGGTTTTAATTACAGGCATAAAACAGAAAGTGCTAGACTCTGTGCCTGGTCATGTGCAGTCCTCTATGTATAGTATTACTTAGGACTTTCTCTTCACTCAAATCATGATTTAAAAAAAAAAAAACTCATTAAACAATAAACAAATCCTTTTGAGGTTCTGGTGCCAAAAACTGCAGACTAAAATTAGCTTGCAGAAGAAATTATGATTTCAAAAGTGAATAAACAAACACATCTTGTTCTAAGGAAACGGGGATGTGATATTTAACATAATGTCTCAGAGATAAAAATTTTGAAGTTAAACATTATTGAGAGGGGAATGCTTTTGGTGGACTCATTGTCACTTGTCATGTTCCCAAATGTGCATCTTTCAAAATGCCAAGGTGTGTTATGATGAAAATGTATGTTCAAAGTAGTAGTACATCACTTTCACAAGAGCCTGAGGTTTGTCAAACTGGATAAAAATATAAGTAACTGTTGCAAATGTATGTATAAACTGTCATATATGTAATAAAATAATGAGAAACTCAAATTAACAAAATTGTCCTTCACAACAGAAAAATAAAAACACTAACAGTAAAACTTCGCAACAATATTTGTACTGACAAAGCTGAAGATTTCAGACACGTTTCCTACAATGCAGTAAAATGCAATGGTTACTTATGAATTGTTTTTTGCCACAATCTGATGAACACTGTGATCTATCAGCAGGCTGTGAAAATCTGGTACAAACCCTCGAAGTGGGTTTTCAAAGGTTTGATGGACAAACTGTTTGAAAAGACGAGTGAGTTCATGGTCTTAGTTCACTTGCTCTGTGGATGCCAAGTTGGCATCTGCTCCAAATCATAACAGCTGCAACCAACTAGAGTCTTACACAGAAACATAAATACATCTACGGACAATTATGTATCATATGTCCATGATAATGCGAAAGGTTCAAACCAGTTCAGAGGAGAACTGACACCACTCACTCAACCTCTATGACCCAAAAACTCAAGTCTCTTAAAGTGAGCATTAACTGTTCCTCCAGCTTTAGCGCTTGACAAACAAAAGATATATGAATTGTGTGCGCAATGGCTACTTTTAGTTTTTATAACTTTATTGAGCACTCGTCACATCAATGTCACATAACTGTCTCTTTTTTTCCAAAAGGCCATGGTTACTGGGAAATCACACAGCCATTTCTACAGCCAAAAGTTTTGGAGAACAAAAGCAGGACAAGCAAATATGTGGGCTACCTGACAAAGTGGCTGGTAGAGTGGACACAGGCCGTGACTTGCCAAATGGTTTGGCATGATTTTGGCTGTTGGCCGGTGCTGATTTCCCATCAGGCCAGGTCTGCCCAGTGTCTTTAAAGCTAGGCTATTAACCGTTGCTTTCCATGTTGACATGTTAAAAACAGCCTTTGATTGAAGACACCGGCCAGTTCATTGCTCGTGCCAACTTGTGTGACCTCAGATTTGAATCAATGTAACAAATGTGGAGTGTCTCCACATCTATTCATTTTCTGTACAGTTAAGTTACCAGGGTAAAATCGGTATGTAGGGAAGCAAAAGTCTTCGTGATCATCAGCTTTCTTCGGGCCACTGTAGTCAAGTACTCATGAAGACCCTCGGAGTTCAAACTTAAGTCAGCAACACTCTCCTCTATAATTGTGGTGTAGATCAGTGTTGTCCTGTTTCAGTGCAGTTTATTTACATGTTGCTAAAAAAAAAACTGTTTTAACCTCAAACTCTATTTCAAATTAAGCAAAATTAACTTTTATCTGCCATCTGTTTTATCTGTCAGTGCTGTGTTTCTTCAGTAAAAATCATCAAATGAACAAAATGTCATGCAGGTGCACTGAGCATAGTCACATTTATCTTCTGAACCCATAACTCAGTAAATGCAGCATCAAAAGAAAAATGGAAGACACTCAAGATAATAAAACAATGATGCCATCTTTTAATTGTCAACAGAAGTTTTGTCCACGGTGCTAGCATATGCTGGATTTAAGGTCTAATCTGGCTAAGCTATACGTCTGGAACACGCTTATCAACATGGCAGCCTGCGTCCTCTTCACTTCAGCTACAAACATCTGCTGCAGAACATTAACTCATCAGAGGAACCTGTAACATAACCTGGACTTAACAACCGCCTGATGCTCTGACGAGCAGATTGATGAGACCAAAACAACCGTTTGGAAAGATGTAGATAATCACATGAACTTGAGCTTTGTGAGTGCTGTGGTTTTGTTGGTCTCACCTGCATGTTTGTGGTGAGGATGTGCTTTCTGGCCCTGGTGACTGCTCCCCTGCTGCAGGAAGAGAGCAGCACCCTTCACCATGAAGAAGCTCTCACTCAGGCTGCAAAACAAATGGAAGATGTTATAATCACTAAAATATAAGACACTATACATTACATGCTACTCAGCAGAGCAGCAGCTTGGCCCATGTATTCAGCTTTAACAGGTCGGTTCAGTTCAGCAGAGGCAGGAAGCGAGATGAGCATAAATCATGGTTGTCTGTTGCCGCTGAATTACCACAACAGCTGAGTGGAAAAGCCCAGCTGCCACGTTACAGAGACAGACCTCAGGTTTCTAGCAGCCATGAATCAAGCTTTGATCCTGAATGCTTATCTGTCTTTTTCTGCTGCATGGACTGCACGCAGATTTGACTTATCAGCTCTCTGCTGGCTTGGCCTAATGCACAGCCCTAAATAAGTGGCTCAACTGCAGTTACAAACATTCATCAAAAAAGTAGTGATCACAATAACAGTTCACACCTGCTTGTAAAAAAAAACAAACCTGACTTTCTTAGGTTAGGCTTTGGAGCTGTCAACAGATGACATAAGCAACAAACTGCAATAAAAAAAA
>JANJYP010252059.1:0-14286 GCA_024605115.1 Rastrelliger brachysoma | reverse complement strand
TATACACACACACAGTGTTGCCTATGAAGTTGGAATAAACTATTTTTCTTTTTACCTCTTACCTGGAATGATTGTGACAATGCGACTTATTCTTGACAGTTAAAATGTATATCTTCTCAAAACTTTATTAATAAATCTCTTCCAAACATATCACAATGAACATCAAAGAATGTCCTATTTATCATTATTTAAGATTACTATCCTCTCAAAAGGTTGATTGAAATCCTGGCAATAACTGAAAAAGTAAAGACAAAAATGAAGCCTAAAGACATCCCAAAGGCATAACTAAATATGATCGTGTCGGACCAAAAATACAGACCATCTGTCTTCATCTATCTTATCATACTTTCATAAAAAAGTTTAACAGACTAAGGTTTCTAACCTGCAAATTACAAGAATTTAAAAGTAGTTTAGACCAAAGGAAAGAAAAAAGGCAAAATGGTTTTGTAGGTGGTCCAAAATGCCCTGATTTTATATGCATATCAATAATATCTTTCCAATTTAGCTACTGGCACACAGATCTGTTAAGACAGATCGCACCCATAAAATCCAGTCTAATCCAGTAATTCCAATTTCAACTTACTGGCACGTCCTATATCATCATATCCTGTGCAACACACCATCAGGATTTGGAATGTAATGCAAAGTAGTGCACTAAAACTCATGAAGGCCCAATAATCCAGGTAATTTAGTGTCCAGAGAATGCTGTGGCAGAGCTGTAAATCATGCCTGGAGTCATGGTGACTCCACCAGATGGGGGTGAGGGGTTGGGTCCAGGAATAGCACAGGCATGGCAGAAAAATGGGTGCTGTGAGGTACGGCTGGGTAAAAAATGGGCAGTTGTGGGTCAATCACAAACTAAATTCCATTGCATCATTACATTGCATTATGTGGGGCTTGTCATCGAAACAAAGACAACGTCTCCAATTATACACCTCTACAGAGTGCACAAATACAAGTATGTTAATGATGAGTAAAATGTTTGACCTTCTGTCTCTGTAATATTAATGGACAGGGTGTGTTTAGAAAGCATTGCACCTTAATGTAAGGGGCTTCACTAAGTCGCTTGCCTTAAGCAGTCCTCATGTGACTACTAATGATTAATTGGTGGGTTTCAAGACTGAATATGATTTATTTAGCTACAAACTATTGTTTGCCAAGAGAAGCCAGAGAACGCAGGCTTTTTAATTAAAAGATCAATTAATAACCCTACCTCTTCAGCTAGATTTGAAAATGAGTTTTCATTGCAATTAAGAAATGGACTCATCAGTGCATGACTTATCAGCTTACACACAGAGACACTGTTCTGCACTGCCATCTGTGAGCTTCATTGTCGTGTTTTTTTTTGTCAGTCAGGAATGGTTCTGCTGCCAAGATTTATTAATTCATTAAGATTTCTATTCAGAACTGCAAGAGAACATTGTGTTCCTTCTTTTAATACAATGCAAGGCATATAAATAACCAGCTTAGTGAGCAGGAGCAGGACTGTGGGTTTACAGCAGTAGGGATTCAATCTATTGTCAGTGTTTAACACTAAATGGTTCAAGGTGCCCAAATCCCCACCTACCTCCCTAAATAAGTGTATGAGATGGTTGGGTTAGCAGATGAAGACTGTACTATGAGCAGATAATATTATCAGTGCATGGCCATATCTTCAGTGTGTCTTCTCAAACTGTAGAGAAGGCACACTGAGGTAAGCATGCAAACAAATCTGCGTTAATGAATACATAGGCCAGTTAGGTGGACGATGCGATGTTGATTTATTTTGTTAGTGTTATAAAGTTATAGGACTCAGTATTGGTCTACCAATACCTGGGCTCAATACACAGAGCCCAGGTATTGGTATCAGACTGACAATGTCTCTAATTTTGATCAGACACTAGAAAGAAAAGTAGTGCTACAGCAAGAACATTTATTCTGCAGAAGATCAAGATTCTACTCATTTATTCATGCCCCGTATGCAGTAAGGAATCCATATAGCAATCAAGACGAGAGCTTTGGAGAGATGTAGAGAGATGGATTTACATCCAAACAGCTTGAGGGTACTGGCTTTAACTCTACTTAGGATTGGATCAGAATCCAATTCTAGGAAGTCTTCTCTTTTGAATTGTAAGCCACAGTATTTCAATGGATACTGCAAACTCTCCGTGAACGCTCAACTGAGACTTTGCGCCAGATGTTAAAATACTCCCAATAATAGATTTTATTGAACCATGGAATGAACATGTATTCTACCTGTGATTTACCAGTGCAATTCACCAATCCAATGAGGTAGACCTTCAGACACACACACAGACTATGTAGGACATGCATTTAATTTAATATAAATGTCATCCCCTTTGCAAATGTATAATGTATAATGATTGTTAATGAACATTGTTATGCAAACATGTACACACTACACTAATTGCTGTTTACCTTCTTCTTATTATCTGATACTGTAATACTGCGTAGTCATGTTGATGCATCTTCTGACCATAAATAAACATGTTTAGCCTTTTACTTATAAAAGATGGTTGTGATTCCCCTAAACAACTCTGTAAGGGGAGTCAGAGGAGCATGCTGTTGGTGTATTTATGGGGCCAGGGCTTGAATTCCAAAGAGGCCCGGATGACTGGGGCTTTAGAGGAAAAACCAGGGTTGGAGCAAACATTAAACAAGGTGATGTTAAGAATTTGAAGTACTCACCGTATGTCCCTGCATTCTAATTATGCTAAGACGTATATCAATACTATGGCTGTAATTGCTCATAGCAGTTCTAATGTGAATGCTCATAATTAATTAAAAATGATCACAGTTTTGTTGGCCAATTACTGTAAGCAGGAAAGAAAGTGAGGTGCTCTTCTTTTTATAAACACGGCCATTATGTACATGTAAGCAGAATTCACAACTGCAGGGTACTGGAGGAGGAAAGAGGCGTACAAATTTGGAAGCACACAGGGAACCGGTTGATTCTGCAAAGCAGGAGAAACCTTGCTATGAGGAAAAACAAGAAATGTTGAAGAGGGGCAGGCGCCTGCACTCTACATCAAGACAGAAAACGATGAGATCATAGAGACTCTGCTAGCTAACAATACAGAAAAACAACAAAAAAAAAACACAGAATTTGAATCTAGCAAGGTGTCAGATCAAACTTCCAAGACCAATCTATTGTGATGCTTTGAAGCGCACAGAGTCTGAATGTTTCGCTCCAACTTTCCCAGAAATCTGGCTGTTACACTTCATAACCATGAAAAACATTTTGCATCAACATAAATAAAAGAGAGACAGGCATCTCAAGAAAGCCATGGTCTTCCTACTCCTCATCAATAATTCAAACATCTGTAGTGCTAACATGGCATCAACTTATCTGTCTTCTACACGCATTTATTTACTGCAGATTGACTTGTGGCAGCTTTGTGATTATTAAATGGATGGAGAATAGACAATGAGAACATCTGGTGTGGTTTCAAATGGCTTTGGTTGAAGCATCTGAAAGAGTGACAAGCAAATAAAATGTAGCACAGCAAGACAGTTGGTTGTCTGTGTACTTTCCATGTGGCAAAAGTTTGTGCAAACTGTCAAATTGCATCTTCTGCGAACACGATAGCATTCAAACTCTGCTGTGTCACTCATTCAATAAGGAGTGAGAGTAGACAGCTCTCTGTGGAGGCAAGGAGCTTTTGAAACTACAAAGGAAGGTCAAAGCTTTGATTTCTCATCTTGGAAAAGAAACAGCTTTGTGTTATTGTTTTATTTGTAGTTAGTAATGGATGCCTTTATTCTACAACAAGGTGGCTTCATTAATTAATCAAACACTGGCTCTTTATCTCAGGTTTTCCACGTTGGTTTCCTGCTCATTCATCCTTCCAACTCAGCCACCTAGATGTGATATTTATGCCTTTGAGTCACACTGTGCAGTGAGAATTTCAATTGCCAATAACGGCTCTCACCTGCAGTGAGGATGAATATGTAAATTTGAAAAGTAGGTCAGAGATCAAATTTCATCAGGTAAAATCACTGCTGAAATATCCTTTAGCCAAGTGGGGCTTTTCAGCCAATCTGATTCTGGTGTGACCTTCTGGATAACTACCACCATTGAGGTTTACAGTTGCTGATAAAAGTATTCAGTTGCTGCTCATTCATCACCAAAAGTACAAAGACAAGAGGCACAGACAGGCGGGTAATTTAATGAATGCTGTCTTCTGAGCCTTGGAGAAATTTGAACAGGGGGTACATGAACTGGACTTAACACTGCGAAATAGTGGCACGGTGACAATGCCTAAAAACCCCTCTGCCCCCTCTAACTCATCATATCATAGGAAGCCAAATGGCAGGCTTAGTGTTACTGAAGGCCTGGTGTTATTAAAACTCCAAACATGCCAGAGCTTAATTTTGTTTTCATTACTTTGCTTTGCTTATTTTAATTAGTAGCCTTAATCTGCAATTAGCCCAGAGGTCAACTATACTCTTAAAAAAAAAAAGGAAGGAATTGTTTTGAAAGTGGAGTGAAATTGTCTGGATGTGTATTTAATTAGACTGTTAACCCATGAAATGTCAGTGTCACTCACTCGTATGTAGTTTTATTAGAATGATGAAAGAGGAACAGTGCAGTCATGATTGATTGATGTTCATGACTTAATTTAATTTCACTGCTTTTAACTAGAAGGATACTCTGGCTAGATCACCGTGCACTGTGATGGCCTCTTATATCATTTAACAGCAGAATCCAATGAAGCCTGAAGATTTCATGAAAATCTTTCAAAAAGGCGCACTGAAGCTTGACTGACACCTGGAAAATCTCCCAGAACGTTTACAAAGTTAGGTAGCTGATTTTTTTCAGCTGAGTGAAGATTTTTTTTCCCTCTAAATGAACATGTTCCTGTTTCTTGCTTCCAGTTTCATACTTCCTGCTGTGCAATTATCCCCTCTTGTTTGAGTTTCAATGTTAGCTAACATCTTTATCTCAATTCAGAATTTGGCATACCAAGCCCTCATTAATACCCCATGCTCCAGGCCGCTCTGTGAATGCAGCCTGATATGTGACAGTGGAGCATGAATGATACATTAGATCGGGATGTGATCCAAATACCTTTCTTTTTTCCTTCACAGAGGGAGATTTACCAGGGTGTAGAGGAGGCAGTGAAGAGTGGCCACCAGCTGGCTCAGCCTCTGCCTGCTGTGACCACATCAGCCGCTCCGATGGACATTGTTAATTTGTTTATTCTGCCCCCTTATCTTTGTAAATGAGCATGCGTCACAATAGACCATGAAGGAAGAAGAGAGACATGGCAACTTTCATAAAATAATACAAATATTTTTAAAAAAGAAAATACTTTTTCCCTCAGACAGGTAAGACATCTTGTATTTAAACTACATGATGCAACATTTTGTTGATGCAGGTCTCATAGTTGTGCAGCAATTTTAATGCTAAACAGCCACAATAAACCAAAGCACTGTTCATGCGTAAGGTGCTTATGAGGTCATAAAAGTCTGACTATCCAGCTACGCACTGACCATAGCTCAAACAGGACGTCAAGAATTGTAAAATATTAATGACTACAGACAGGAGAGAGCTTTGAGATTTACATCATGTCCAGACACAGACTGTCCTCTCACCTAGACTAAGCTAATTATCATGGACTGATTTTGAATTAAGGCTTTCTTGTCATAGAAATACTACATAACAATATCGATGTCCACTGGAGTTACTGGAGCCACTGATGCTCTGGGCAAAAACTATGCACATTATCTCCATCTGTATAACTATTATATTATCAGATACATTTAAGTATTACACATTTCTCTATCTTCTTATATTCATATAACTCATCAGATTATCTCAAAACTGTATTTTCATTGAGCTTGCAACACGCTGTTTCTTTATGTCTGGCAAAAGAACTGGATGTATTGGTTTTCAATGGACATAGATTCATTTCTTTATTCACTTAGGATCCTGCTGCTGTTTTTGTTAAAATTGTATATATGATACAACTCACTCTATATTAGGGCTCTGATGTGATACTCAGTTTTTCAGTCCAGAAAGCAGAAACAAGACTTTTTTCCGTTTCTGTAGTAAAGCAGTAAATTGAGTCTCTTCTATATCTTAGAGGATTATATGAAATATCAAATCAAGTATTAAAAATAATCAGTAGATACCATTAGATGCCAATAAAGGAGTCCACAAAAAACATTATGGACAATTCTCCCCTGTGGATCAATAACAAGGAATGAGTAACTGCTCAATGAAAGGAGCAGCTCTGTAGATCTGTCAGCTTCAGATAACTCTGGGTGTCTTGCAGATACTGCCTCAACACTTGACGAACTACAGCCTACTCCGCAGTATCGCACTGGTGCCCAGGCAGTAACGACTTTGTCTGACAGCAAAAGGAAAGTCTTCCAAATCAATTCCTTCGGTTTGGATACCCAACCCACATACCCCTGCTGTCTCACTTTAAAATTCTGCTTCAGACTATGATATGCCTTATCAATCACTGTGAATATCTCCTTTGTTGTATAACATAAAGACACTGCCAGTTGTCAGAGCACTTTTCATCCTTGAACCCATGTCTCAGTAGAGCTATAAATAACTGGCCTCTAAAATTCCAGTCAGACCTACCTCATTAGAGCCAGGCATTACACAGAAATAATGGCCACAAGTCTGGGTTTTATAATGAAGCCAGAATGAAAGCTGTCTCATCATATGGAAAGACATGGACATACAGTACAAGCTTTATTTGATTCAAAATTGTTGTAATGAAATAATTAAACTGTCAAAACTGTATATTAGGTAGAATAACAATATTTCTTAAAACTGGAATTGGAAAACCTTCAAGATATGACTCAGTAACTGGGCCAGGAGGAGACTTTTTTCCCCCTCTCACTCTGCCTTCTCTTCATCTTTTTAGCTGACTGCTTGATAAGCTTTGCCATGAGTAAGATTTAGCACAGGGCATCTATGCAGAAACATCCATGAATAACAGTGCAGTAAATGAGCCCTTTTAAAAAAGAGAGGAATGGCAATAATCGTCAAGCACCATTCCTGCCTCTACTTAGGAACTGATAATTCCATGTGACCATGACAGCTAAAGCCCAGTATCATTCATTAATGCCCTAGCTCATCATTACTGTCTCCTCACACTTTTGAAAGACTCATTACCTGCATAATGGAATAGTGGTTAGAACAGTCAGACCTTTCCTTCATGTGAATTAATCACCTGTATGTGCAGACAAAAAGGGAATTCTCACATTAAAAATTAAGGAACTTCAAACTCCAGCTTTCTACTTTTTTAACTTCTGGAAACTGTACTTTCTTGAAGTGCACCATCAGGGACATGACACCAGTATCATTGAGCACTGTTCCAGTATCTTTTGTGTGTCTGTAAGGCCAGTGTAGAAAAAAAAGGGAAGCAAAGTGGAAAAAAGAGATGTACTTACAGTTGACTGTGACTTTTACAGTTTTGGTGGCAGGAGAGGCGATGTCATTTAAAGCACTACATTCGTAGTCTCCAGCCTGGTCCCTTGTGATGCCAGTGATGTTAAGATATTCGCCGTTGTCATACTTCCTTGCTGAAAATAGAAAAATGGAGGCAAAGTATTTACAAAGGATACAAATATGACACATACATACACAGTAAAATGTTCAGTGCACACAATATTTCGAGGCTTCCTGTTACCTACGATAAGACTACTGACTTCCTGATTACCTTCCTTTCAACCTAAAATAGCAGCAGATTAGCAGTGAATTGAGCCATACATAATGGTATGGTATCAGGAAAGTAAATAATGGTGTGTTTCCAGTTATTCACTCATGATTTACTCAGCTCTAAACCATGCAGATAGAGCTTCTTCCTGGAAGACAGACACATTTGATGGCTCAATGCACATGTCAGTGCTTTATACTGTAGTTAGTCAATGGTGCCAAAAGGTAGCTAGAGCAAAGTGCTATGACTGACATATTGGCAGGGGTGTGCTACACTAACGAAGGTGGAGGTAGCACTAACTCAAACAAAATATCTACCTCAATCAACAGAGAAACATTAAACAATATTAACAGTTACTGGTGATGCATGTTAGTATGATATTGAGCAGGAAGTGTAGAGATGACTATTGCCCAATATAATTCAGTGAGAATCATCAAGACTAAATATTTAGGTGAATTCAAGTGAAGTAGTGTTTCATATCTGATAGATGTTGAGAAGTTCATAACCAGGGGAGTAAAAAACTTCTTGAAAGCAAATTAAACCAACTTATCAACATATTTTTATTTCAAAGGAAAGGAAATTAATCTTGATAAACAGTGCCAGTGGTCTTGAACACTGGTAATTCACAAATTATATTATTTAAAAGGGTTGGAATTTTTTTTTTTCACAATTCCTGTTACAGTCCTGTCTCCTTAGTATTAATCTTTACATAACCACAATATACCCTTGGACTTTCTTGACTGGTATCCACACCTACCTATCAAATCTCATCAGCCATGGAGGTTTATATATAGGTACTCTGCCATCCATTCGCTGTCAGATCAGCAATGTTGTGGTATGTCTTTGTGTTACAGACATCCTGTTACCTGTTCCTCTGTTCTTGATTTCCCTACCTGATTATCTGCTGCCTGTGTTGTTTCTGACTAGACGCCTGTTCCTGACCAGTATGTCTGCCTCACTCCTCTGGATTTATAAGATTTGTACTGTGTGACTGCATTTGGGTCTTTATCCTGTTGCTTTGTACATGCACCTGTGACAAGTGACATTTAAAACAACTAAGAAGAATTAAGAATTGATGAAACAACATTACACACACCATATTAATTATTCATACTGGACACTAAACAAAAACGCTACTGAGTTTCATTACTGTTTGACATCAAATGCGACAAAATAGATGATAGATGAAAATTTTTAATTTTATGGACTTAATAATAACTAATAAAAGGCTTCTGTGAGTGTCCCTGCCTACTTCAGCCTCCACACTGTGGTTAGGAGGTACAAGTAAAACGTATTCACAACAGGTCAGGCTCAAGTAGAAGCTAACATCAGGTTAACCTGCTGCTGTTAAACAAAACTTTGAAACTCTATCTTTGTCTTGAAGAGCTATACCACATTTATTTTCAGACTAAAACCAGCTATTTCTCATCTTAACCTGCCCTGTGCTGCATTTCTATAACATTTCAACAGTTTTGTCTGTTTGACTTATACAAGACACACATGGTTACTTGCATCAATTAAAATAATTAGCTGGAACAATGTTGCCTCAAGATATGAAATGAATCCTGGTTCTGTACTTGTGCCTAAAGTGTCAGATTTGTTGTTGAGCATTACCGAATTACAGTCCAAACTCTAGTAATTCTAAAAGGGGATATATTATCACGAATACCTTGCATCTGCATATTTTTGATAACTTATACAAATAATACATTAGGGTTAGGGTCAGTACTATTTCTATTCTGTTATTTCTAGATATACAGTTATTACATGAAAATACTACCAATGAAACCAATGTTAATGGATGTGCTTATGTAATAAATGGTTATGAGATCTCTGCAGGCAGCACTGTACATGTATTAGTGAAACTGTGGCAGATTCTTCCCTGACCAGAATTAATTTCCAATCCAGTAGTGCTCAGTCTGAAATCTATTTATACACAACTTTTTAGGGTGGTTAGGGAACGAGGATGTGTGGATGGCTTTAGAAGAGATAGGGATCTGACAGAGTGCACAATCAAGCAAAACTGAGCTCTAAATACTATTTAGAAAGCCGCATAGGCCCAACACTGACTCAGCAATATCTTATAAAAAAGAGCTAGAATCAAGACAATCCTTGCTTTAGGAGGGGAAATACTGCCATTCTGTGCTGCCAATCTTTCCTGCCAGTGAGCTCAGTTCTTATATAACACCACTTTCCTATTTTGCATAGCTGTTGGCTTTTTATTCAGTTCAGTTCAGTTTCATTTTTTGTCATATTACAATGTGCAGGCACACATGCAACAAAAGAAAGAATGTGGCTTCACCAAGAACGGTGCAGGGCACACATGACACAAAATAGTGAAAACACCCTTACAAAAATATCAACATGTTGTAAGTATACACTAGCATTATGTATGAGGTAGTATATTGTATATGAAGTACATTTAATAGAGCTGTGCAAATGAAATTGTGAATCTATGCAAAAGAAAGTCAGTGATGTCTAGATACAGGTTGGTGGAGCGGATTGAAGGGATAGATCATGATGGGAATGTTGGTAGGTGTGAGAATCATGGACGGATGTGTGTGTGTGTGTGTGTGTGTGTGTTGGTAGTGGTGGTTGTTTAGCAGGTGGGCAGGTTCAGTCAGGTAAAAGCCTGGAGGAAGAAGCTGTTTCTGAACTGAGTAGTACAAGCTCAGAGGCTCCTGTAGCGCCTCCCAGAGGGTTGGATAGAGATCAGGCTGGTGATTGGGGGTGGGTGGCATCTTTGCTGATGCTGAGACCTCTGTGCAGTGTTTATGGCTGCCAGCCATGAAAGACATTTATGGCTGGGAGCTATATGCTGGCCACCTTGACAACACATTGTAGCTCTCTCTCATCTGCTGATGTACAGTTATGGTACCACATTGAGATGCAGCTGGACAGGATTGCTCTCAATGGTGCAGTAGTAGAAGTTAGAAAGTATTTTTTGTGATAGGCAGACATTCCTCAGCCTCCTCAGGAAGGACCTTCTTCACAGGTGAGTGGGTATTTGATGTCCATAAGAGATCATCATTGAGGAGGAGCCCAAGAAATCTAAAGCTGGAGACTAGCTCCATTTTGGCCATGGATGAGATTGTCAGAGGCGAACCATAAAATGAGGTGCAAGATCCCTGTAGGCCATTTTGTTGTTTTTTGTGACTGGACCAATGACTGTGGTGCTATCCATGAACTTTATAATTGAATTTGAGTTGTGAATTGAAAGGGAGCAGAGGAGGAGGCTCAGAACATAACCTTGAGGAGCTCCTGTGCTGGAGGTCAGTGTTGAGAATGTGTCTTTCATGGGGTTGAATACTAAGGGTCAGGGGTCATTCAGGTATGTGATTGAGGATGCTTTTTGGGGGGTGGGACATAAGTGATAGAGTTGGTCTTGAAACAAATGGGGACTATGGACTGGTACGCTGAGAGGTACACCATCTGGATCAGCAGCCATGTGCTCACTCTCCATGTCACTGTTCTGACATCAACAATGGTCAGAGAGAGTATCTGTATTAGTGTGGATTTTGATGGTTGAGTGGTATCTGATTTGTGGCATCTACTACTTACTCTGTCAAAAAATGAAACTGAGAGCAGTGTTGATAATGAGCTTTCACACAGTTGTGGTGGCAAAAATTGAAGCCAAGAGTCTTGGCAAAGTCTTTAGTGGCTACACAAACAAAAGCAAAAGAAAATGACACACCGGATGTGTCAGAAAAACAGACCCATTAAATATGCCAAGAGAGCAGAGGGATGAAGATATAACACAGAGGGCTCTATTTTTGTGACGGTGCACAGCACATGGCTGGGCTTTGCACCAGTGAATAAGTACTTTTCATTGGGTGCACACAGTTTGGCTTTTTTAACTTAATCCCACTGATGTGGGAGGGGATGTGCAGCACAGAACGTGTCAGTATAGGTATCAAGTGGTGCAGTGAAAGTTTGATGTGAAAAATAACAAGGATTTGTGTATAGGTTAACAAGGTGCAATGCAGTAATTCTCTAAGATTTCACCTATGCTGTGCATTCAAAAGACACAATTTTAAAATCCCTTATGCAAACAAAATGATGGGGAATTTGACTTAGAAAATAAATAAAATAAACACTGATAGATAAAACATCAAACTCAGCCACAGGTGCTGGTGTTCTCTGAAGGGTAACTAGGTCAGATATTAGGTACACATAAGTACACATTAATACTACACTGATGTGAATTCTCTTCCTTTAGCTTTAGTGCAAGTAATTGCCTGTGTAGCTCTATAGCCTCAGTAATATACCAATAAATTAAAATTATGGTAGAGGAATCGTCTGAGATATCATCTGCTCCACTGAATAAATAGGTGTCCTACTTATTGAGTTAGGCTACAGCCAAAGCCAGCACCTCTACTCCTTATAAAAAAAAAATGCACCTCCTTGAAAGCTATGCAAAAGAACAGCAAGGAATAAAAGGAATTTTAAGACATTAGTGTTAATCTCACCAGTCTACTGTCTTTCTTGCAATGATACTGCTTAGGAAATAACACTGTTAGAAAACAATGTTATCTCATAGTCATTTGTGTTTGTGAGGAGCAAATCTCTTTTGTTTAAGTACTGTCATGCTGTGGAATTGAATGTGTGTTTGAAATAAAGAGATACAGTATTGTTTAATTCAAATTAAAGGGCTTAATTTACCATCTGTTATTCATCTGCTGATTAGACCTTGTTTCAGCGCCAGGTGCAGTCCATATTATGACCTATTAAATAGATTTGAAACTGGCGCAAGGCATAGCATCAGTTTGTTCTCCACGTTGGGGAATTGAGATGGTAAATTTAATATAATTATCTTCGTGATTTAAATCAGCCTCATATTTATATCTCTTCAACAAACAATTGAAACATGCTTACAACAGTGCATTTTAATTTTAATTTGCTTTGCTTTAGTTTGCTATTTTTTCACTTATACTGTGCAGTATTTTATTTCTTTGATGGAACTGAAATCAAGCATTTGGTCATGACTGATAACAGTCATAAAAATGTCACTTGTGGATGATGGATTCCCCCCAAATTCCCCGCAGTTTGAAGCCAAATAACTACAAGAAATGTACTCTAATGTATAGTAGCTGCTAAGTGTGACAAGACCCTTGTGTCCATTACGTTGCACACCATGCAGCCAGAATCTATTCCATTATTTTTAATGAATGCCTAAATATTGGATTTTTGCAGAGCATGAGTGGTTGTATTATGTCTGGCTTACATACCGCACATGATGATTGTTTTGAAACATTTTACAATGTCTGATCTCGAGAGGTTCTATAAACTTTACTTACTTACAGATTATAAAAGAATTTCACAGGACTTTGTGTGTCAGTGGATTGCGTAGATTTTCTTCCTACATACTAAGTGGCTGCATAACACGGTTGACCTATACATTCTCCCTAATGCACCGCTCCACTGTATTTCACTGTAATAGGGAATTATGATACGCAGTATGCGGAAATCCATTGTGTGCACTTGTGTCTTTTACTAGGGCAATGATATCAAAAGCACTGACCCATGAGGTCATGTATGCTTGACGCTTCCAATACCATTTACCAAATAGATGGATCAAATGTAGATAACTTGTATTCACAGCCTGGGAAAACACAATCAATCACTTATTTGTCACTGTGAAGTTGGTTGTACTGGGAATGTTAACTTTGAGCAGTCAACAGTCACAAGATAACAGAAATGATATATTTTTTTTAATAGTTAAATATAATTAGATGAAAACTTCTCTGGCTAATAAAAAGTAGGGATGGTACTAAAATGGTACCAAGCAGCACCTACTTGGTCAAGACAGAAACATTGATAAGCTCTTGGTTTCCTTGTTTCATTCACTAGAATGAACTACCTTTGTGTGTTTACTTCGCTGTTTTAACCAAAGTTAATTTATTCACTACTTAAGCAACAATAGCACCAACCAATGGTGTGTTAGGAAAATAATTATTTAATGAGAGTTGCAACAACTAGTCAATTAGCTGATGAACAGATAATTAATTCATAAAGTCCTTCATGACAGCAAACTGATTACCTGTGGATTATGGACTGTTGGTTGGAATAAAATAAGCAACATTAGAGGTTGCATTTGGAGCATTGGGAAACTTTCTTTTGCTATTTTGTGACATTTTACAAACCAATCAACAAAATAATTAACAGATTCATCAATAATGAAAATAATCATTTAGTCTAATCACTAAAATTACAGTTTTCCTCTTGAAAACACATTTATTTTTAAATATTGCTTTAGTTGGGATGAGGCACTGCATACTTATGTACTAAACATAGCAATGATTCTCACAATTAATGCTTATAGATCCTCCCCCAGGCATCATTAAGACATATAAAACACTCTGCTTTAAATAATGATTTGTGTCTGACATGTTTTTTTTTACATACATACAATTACATCTCTATATATAATGAGGGTGACTTGAAAAATAAAAATAAAATAACAGAGCATGTAAAAAATGCATCATGAAATCAAGCAGATTGATCATATTGAACTGTTTGTTTTTATCTTCTGTGCCTTCAGATCATAATTTGAGTGGGCTGCTTTATGCTTATATGAGATGTATTGGTTTGACCTGCTTGTGGG
>JANJYP010252018.1:0-10751 GCA_024605115.1 Rastrelliger brachysoma | reverse complement strand
TGAAATTGTGTTTTCTGCAACAAAGTAAAGTAAAGACAACAGTTTTTGTAATATTGTTAAGTTAATTAATAATTGTTTTTCTGGTGTTGTTGCAAGACCATTACTCCTCCCTTCCTCCATGTTCAAAATTTTTATCACTAAGATTTGTTTGTTTGCATGATATTGTTTCTCTTGTGCAAGTTATACAAGATGTTATAATGTGTACTTGCAATGTGTAGGCTATATCTGTTGAATTAAAAAAAATCTAATTCAGTGACGCACAAATCAATGGTCAGTCATTTTTATTTGTAATCAAAGCAGATTGCTGGAAATGGAAAAATCAGAGGAAATGAAAAACAGATTTAGTCTGAATCTTGGTGGGGCATTAGAAATGCAAATGTGTTGTTGCATTTTGTCTTTCAAAAGGTTATGTCTCAGAAGGGAGTAGAGTGAGATTGAGATCTACTAAATGGGCTATGTAGTGATCATNCCCCCCCCCCAAAAAAAAAAAAACAAAACAAAAAAAAAAAAAAACAAACTCTAATTAAGTAAACATGTACACTTTCTTGACAACTGAGCAATCCAATGCTGATCAAAATTATGTGATATGAAAGCTTCTGAATGGGCCTTGTGGTAAAATGATTTTCTCAAATGCTATTGTCATAGGATGCAAAACATTGCCTTTGGTTAATTTAGCATGATCAGGTAACCTTATATTTCTGTTTATTATTTATATGCATGGTTTGATTATCCCTTATTTTGTCATTCCATGCATAGGCTCATAATTGTCTTGCACTATGAAGTCATGGACAAGATTGACTGATATGATTCTGTATTATTATTATTATTGTTGTTGTTATTATTATTATTATTATTATTATTATTATTATTATTAGTGTGCTGTGGAAATCTTGGACTGTTTACCTGAGATCTTGAAGTTGAACTGTAAACAAAGGCACATGTTGCAGCAGATGGACTGCTGGGCCTCATCCATCACATCAGTGATTTCAATCACAGTTGTCCCTCCCACACTATATAAGGAGAGCCTGCAGGACTTCAGACAGGGCACGGGACGCTGCTTTCCTCTCCTCTGACTCATCCTCCTGCTGCTGGCACAGCGGCTGCCATCCATTGATTGCGACAAGGTGCACACTTCATTCTCCGCTTAGTGTTACAGATTTCTGGGGCCCTGGAAGAGCAGCGGCAGCGACGGCAGGACTGACGATTGAGGGGCTTCATATCCATGATGAAGTGACATAAAGTGATACATGCGCCATTTTACATTGTAGGCTTTTTCCACTCATGGACATTAGTCAAACATTATATCAAATATAAAATTACCTTTATCGCAGCCTCTCTGGAGGTTTCCACATCGCTTCTCTGCTGCTGAACCAAGCGTTTTTATTAACCTTTGTGTGTTCCAACAATGTTTTTACCCCGGTTTCTGTTAGTTAAGACTGCGATGTTGCTTTGTAGGAATTGGCATGTGATTTTGAACCGTCTAAGTGTTTTAAAATAGCGTGTTGTGTGCGCCACTCAGGAGTGCCCTGCCTGCCGCCGTTCTGGTAGACCCTAAGGCTCTGAGAGAAAAAAAACTACAAACATGGATTACTCCGGAGAGTCTGCGATAAAGGTAATTTTATATTTGATATAATGTTTGACTAATGTGCATGAGTGGAAAAAGCCTATAATTCAAAATGGCGTGTGTATCACTTTGACTTAGATGGCCAGGTTGGCTTGAATTTGCTGGCACTGAACAGGCTGGGCACTGATTGCATTGTTTACTTCCAACAGCAACAGTGGTCAGCACAGAAGTCCTGGAGCTGGATCCATGGATCACACGGCTGGGATGCTTCTCCCTCCCCACGGACAACCAGGGCACCAAAGAGAACCCAGGTGGTGAAATCCACGCAAGTGGACTGGACTGCTGTGTATTGTTGATCAACTGCCTCAATTGAGGCCTGGACAGTTTTATTGGACTGATTGTTATAAGATTTGTTCAGTAACAAATCTGCTGATGCTCCACTCTAAAGATGCACCTTCGATTAGCCAACAGCATGCTGAGCCAAAACAGGGATTACAAAGCAAAACCCCCTGCAGAGTGGGCCAAAGCAAGACATGAATTGTAGATTGACTCTAAAGCCATGAGGAACCCTGAATCAGAAGGTGGCGGCTGGGGAGGTGGAGGAAAGCTTTACTAGCAGCAGCAGCATGAGCAAGAGTGTTGGTGTAGTAAGATCAGTGTTGGTCAGAGTCATATTTAAAGGGACCGCCTGTAATGTGAGAATTAGTGTGTGACTGATAAGGTGGATATCAGCTGATTACTGCTGGGGCATAGCCTATGACGTCTGTGTCCTGCATAATCTAACACAAGGCTTCATTTTTTTGAAAGTAATTATTAGGAATTTATCAGATGAAAGTGTACTGAGGATTATAATAATTGAGGCATTGTTCATAATGTGTTAAAATATGGAATCATGTCAAGATATTTTATAATTGATGAGTTAATTAATCTCTAGTGCATCTCTGTTGTGGCACATAATTATACAAAGCTGCTTAACCTATAAATGTAAAGTTGCATGACATTTCCTGCAAATAGATATCTGTTATCTGGATAATGAAGTGTTATTTGGTGTGAAAATGAACATTTCAATACACTGGATGTCAACCACTTGAGTTTTATTATGCCTCAAATTCTACACTCATCAAAATTGTTGAACATTATCATCTTTAATTACTGCAGAGATAAATGGACCATTATCATAGAGCTAAATGGCATCTAGTATTTTGCTGGGCTAAGATAGGTGTAATCAAATTCACCTGCATACACAGAACAGTGTCTCATACGAAATGAAGTATAGTGAGTTGACATGAATGTGTAACAGTGAATAAGTATCAATTGGTTCTTCATCTCATCTTGTGTATCCTCCTTGTGGCAACTGACTCCATGACCTCTTTTTTCATGGAATGCTGTTGACTTAGAAAAGACATACAACAATCCCCACTATTTTCTGTCTTTGACACTATTTCGCTGCCATGCACCTTACTTTAAAGCTCATCGTTCAGTCTGCATCCTGCTTTAACCCTCATTGATTAGTTTCCATAGCAACCTGTTTTTGAAGCATCCTGCCTTAACGCTTATACCTGACTTTTTATTATCTCACATGGTAGTGCTATCACATTGCTATTCCTCAGTTAGGTAAAAGTTGTATTGTTATTGTTATCCGGGGTTTTTACACTGTAATACAACCTAACTACTTATGGCTACTTGCAGGCTGTCACTGGCATGCACTTGCGCAGTACCACTCACTCTGTACTTTGCATCTGCTCTGTGCTGCAGAGCACCGCCTCATCAGTAAATAGTTAGGTTGTATTACAATGTAAAATTCCCGGATGACAATAACAACACAACTTTTAGCTAACTGAGGAATAGCACTGTGATTCATGATGGAGTTTTGGTGAAATGAACAAATTTCACGGCAGATAATGTCTTATTTAGAGGCACTGCTGTAGCCCTTAGCGTTGCCATTATAAGAGAGTGTGTGGATATACACCGATCTAGAGTGGATTAAATAGCGTCGGATAGACTCCAAATTACACCAAACTTTCTGGGCTGAGTATATAACCATATTTATCTCTAGAAATAAGGTTGCAAAAAACAGGAATTTCCCTTTAACCTCCATATCACTGGGGTTGCCATTATGTGACATGTACTGTAACCACTCGGCTACCAAGGCGCTCCCTAAACCCCATGTTTGATATTTTTCATTTCTTTTAATTCTGTGAATGCAGCACCTGTAATTATTATATAGCATTTCATCTCTGCCACAATCTGATTAAAGATCTGGAGAGAAGATAAAGATTAATGTGCCCGGCTGTTTTCTCCACAGTCAGATTCAGACTGACTGTCATACAATGTTTGAGGCAGTGTATGGCATGTACGGGCATTACGATCAAGCAGTATGATTGGTTGAAGCGGAAAGTATCCACCCACCAGAAAGTAAACATATCCCAATGGAGGGCCTACACCACTTTGTACATAGTGAAACGATGTGAAAGTGGATGGCTAGCCAGGCTAGTTATTTATAGCCAGACTATGATATTTTCAGATGGAAATTAGATCCATCAGCACAAAGATTCTCTAATTGTAGAAAGAAAAGAAGAACTCTGTCTCGATAAATGTGAATAAAACAAGTTAACAAAGAAATACCACAAAAGAAACTCAGGCTAAGAACCTGGCATTCTTTCATTTTTTGGTGTCTACTACTACTTTCAATATATATTCCTTCAACAAAAAATTGCACTGAATCGTGTACAGCAAACAGCAAAACCCTACAAATGTCTTACAAGTTTAAATTTATTGTGATAACTAACTTTTGGAAGATTTTAAGATACAAAAAAACAATAGCCAATTTATCCTTATTTACATGACAAAGCTGGTAAACTCACCCTTTTTAATCTGGAAATATGTCTGTGGTAACTTGAAGCATGAAGATTCATTACTGAAACCACATTAAGAAAGTTAACATTGGCAATCCGATGCATTATTTGTTACTCTTTTTCGATTTCACACTCCTCTAGCCTGACATGTTCCTTCACCAAGGAGAAAGGTGCCGATAAAAGTTATGTCTGTGAGTGTAGCTGTCTGTGGAGGGAGGACACCTTTAGGGAATGGGACAGTGGAGGAGTTCTGGTATCCTACCTAATATTCCGAGTAAGGCTGATAGTGAAGGTTATTTTGCAAAATAGCTTTAATTTCCAATGAATACAACTTGCTGGATACATAATAAGCAGACGAAAAACTCTAGACTAAAAGACTAAAAAAGAAATAAAAATGTTTCCTGACTTATCAGATGAACAGTGTGCCAAGAATGAAAAGAACAGTACAAAGCAGCTGGAAACTCAAGTTCATATGACCTCAACTCAAAAGAAAAGTTGAGCTATACTATTTTTTTTAGAGCTTGCTACTGTGCTGCAATACAAAAAAGAAACATCAAAGGATCCCGGTACAATCTAAACTCATCCAACCCTAATTCAAAACAGTATTTATATTCTCAGTATTAAAAATGTTTTTAAAAAGTGAACAATAATCATTGTCAGTGTAATTTTCGGAGGTGGTTTTGACTGTTGAATGATGAATATGTGGAGTTTTACTACTATGCTATCTGTGCTTTGAAAGGGACAGTCACTGCCTCGGATGTGTAAGGCATGTAAAACATTCAGTGAAGGGCTGTAATTCCTTTCTCAGCTCCTGCATTTGTCACATTAGTGTTCACAGAGAGTATTTTGGGAGACAAATTGTGAAAATATACTTGTGCAACATGACAAATTATGTGTCAAAACCCGCTGGAAAGTACTGGGAAAAATAATACTTACTGGGAGTAAAAATTAGAAGCTCTATAACTCTATGTGGACACGTGCCTGAATGTAGCATTAGGTCTTCTTCTGGATAGTTGGTCACAGAAACATAAAGGTTAAAAAATACAGACATTTAGTTTCAGTAAGTTAGAAATATCCTTCACATTTTGTTGTTACCGTACTTGACCCACCTTACACTCTGCATCAACTAGTGTCAGCAGCACTGTGTGCGTGAAAAGCCGCCAGTATCAGTGAAAACGTGGACTGGATTCTCATTGATTCAGGTTTCTCTCAATAAACAAGCGAATGGATTCAATAATGGAACTGACACAGCGCTCTGAAAACAGTGCTAAGTGAACAGACTGAAGTAGCCTGCTGATTTTTGATATGGTAAAGTGTGTGTGTGTGTGTGTGTGTGTGTGTGTGTGTGTGCGCCCATGGATTGGGACCCCTGCGTTTATGATAATATTCACATATCACCTGTTCCATGCACTTGCATAGAATGGATGTCAAAGCCAAAGGCTTATAGTCCTTGGGGGCCATAGCTTTTGTAATCTTGGGAATTGTAATAATGGGAGATTGTTTCCATGTGTGAAGAACAAAACCTGTGTCCAAAAGCAGCCGGAAGGGCTGGGTCATGACATACCTAAGTTTTATGGCACATTCCTTACCACTTAGTTTGTCAGGGCCTGATGATTTCCATGGGTTCATTTTGGACAGAAAGTGGACCATTTTGTTTTTCTCGATTGTGAATGAAGTGTATGAGGGGCTGGGAAAGCTGGGGGTATCATCTCTTACTGGATATTGTGAATTATCAAACCTGCTGTAGAATGTGTTTAGCTGCTCTGCAAATGAGGTGGGATCAGGGTATTTGATTTGGTCTGCTCTCTGCCCATGATGGCATTGAGCCCTTGCAAGGCTCCCTGATATTCCCAGTTGTAAATTTCCCCTCCACTTTGTTCTTATAGTGGATTTTTGCCAGCTGTAATTTATGACTGAACTCTTTCTCCAACTCATTTACTTTTTGTCCGTCAAAAATGCCACTTTCTTTTTAGAATGGGAAAGCAATCAGGGATGATGAAGTAGGCAATGCTGATCACAATCCTACAAAGAATGAAATAAAATAAAGAACACCAAATGTCAAATTGACTTTAAGACCTGGTTTCTGAAGGCCTGAAAGAAACCAGAAACTAAACTTCTGACCTGCAATGGTTCCTGACTGTAAGGAGCGGCACTTTTGCTGTCCTGCTGGTTGAGCAAACACATACCTCATGGCCACAGCAGCCTGAGCTTTTGTTTACACTGCAAGTATGAAATGGTTGTCACTTGTATCAATATATAAACTAGATGGTGGACATTTCTCATAACCTTTATTTGATATTACTATCAGATGTGGAGAGAAGGAGAAAGAGAGAAAGTGAGTTAGAAGATATGGTCAAAAGTGTTGAGGTCCATAAACAGACTGTTACTTTGGCTTTGTGTTGTCATGCCATCTTTCTTCCTCTTCTTTGTGATGTGGTGTCATTTGGGTGTGCAAATTGCCTGTCTGCTCCTCTTGTCTAGCTGGATGACTGAGCGCAATGGTTAACATCAATTTATTCTTGATTGATTATTTTCTTATTTGGCAGCAGTCACACTTTTCCCAAAGATAAAATCAAATGTGGGAAGTAAAGTGAAATGTGATCAAGAGTGGTGACTCAAAACACATTTGTATTGTTTAATCAGTTGCAGAACTCACTGTGACAGATGACAGATCCACAAACCATCCTCCGGTCATCCAGGTGTTGTATGAACCATGAACAAAACTTAAAACATAAATGTCTGTATGCAAATATTTTATTTTCTGAAACCACAGACCAACCACACTATCACCATATTCTGATATAAACTGAAACCCATCTTCCAGTAATATTAAACATATTTTTTAAAATGCTGAAATATCCGTTGGGCTGCAGGTGACAAATTCTCCCCTGAATAAAGACTACACATTCCCATTAGGCAATCAATAGGAAAGCTCGATGAATACATTTGCATACATACATGAAAATGATGCTACTGAACTTAAATATGGCTATCCAGATGTAGGGCTCTTCTCACCTGGAGTTATTTTCTCTGTGGGTGGACTTTCTACATATTTATTTATAACAGTGTTTAGACTCCATCCTGATGTGTCTGTCAATCTCTAGTCTCTAGAGTTTCTAGCAAGGGTTATATACACTGGACATGGAAAATCTCTGCTTTAATGGAATTTTTTGCCAGTGAATTAGACACAGTTCATGCATTCATTGAAATGAAGATACAATTAAATGGTCCTTTCACTTCAATTATTCATTACAGTCACTTATGAGAAACATTTTAATATTAATTGTTGCCACTGATTGTGTGAAAGAACAATTTACACTTATCACTGTAAATATCATTGGTGAAATATTATTGTTGACAATGACAAGACTGCAGCATTTTTGTACTGGTGAAATCAGCAGAATGAGGAAGTTTTAATGAAAAGCTATATTTGGTGAACCTATTTTACTTTTACATTACATTTTACATTTAGTCTTTAAGACCAATTATTAATTAACATGCACTCTAGAAAGATGCTGAACTATTAAGCAAACAGTAAGAAATTAGGAAATGCAATCAAAATGGTTTATAAGAAGCCTGAATAACAAATGAGTCATAATTGCTTTCATGAAGGTTTGCATTTAAAATAACCTTGGACTAGTGCAACTGCATGCAATACTTTTGCATTTTAATGTACATAGCTATTATCTCTGTCATGTTTTTGATAAAACTTTTAATAATACTGTATAAAAATTATACTATGACAGAATCAAGTTTTTTTTAACTTGAAATTGTTGTAACTATTCCTTAAACAAAGTGTAAGCATACCTTAAACAAAAGAGCTGCTTTGCACTTTAGTTGCAATTCTGCAACACACTTGCTCCTGAACACTACACATTGTTTCATACATGACACTTCCTTCAAAAATTAAATCTCAGGGTGCCATTGGGAAAACACATCTATTCAAATTTTAAAAAAACCAAGACTGAACACAAATGTTATGCTCATGAGCCATGTTTGGATCCTTGTATTACTCCCCTAACCTTGAAAAACCTTTGTAATTTCCTTATTAGACACTGAAATGAGCTAAGTAGAAGAAGAAGATTGCAGTAAAATAGCTTATTTCTATATTTTCCAAATCAGTATTTCTACTTTCCACTTTTTGATGACATTTTTACTTAGCTGCATTGGCAAAGATCAGAATGACAGATTATATTTAGAATATGTTTTTTTAATTACTATTTTACAAAATCACAAGCATTTTCCTTTTAATGTAGGTTATTTTCTCTCCTTAGGCGAGCGGCCTTTAGATAGCTTTTTATAGAGGAATCATAGTAACCTTTTTGTGAAGCATTGAAGAGGAATTGATTGTTATTTGGTATTCATCGTGAAAGAGTTAAGTGCCACATTGGGGTCAAGTGAGATTGCTTGTGTATGGTGTTGTGGTTCGTCTTCTGCAATATGTAAAAGTGTAACAGCTGGAACCTAAGGTTTTGCTGTTGGCAAAATTTAAATGCATATATTACAAATAACGTACACATAAAACACAAAGCGACTGAAATATCCTTGGATGAATGGATGAGAACAGAAGTCAATTCATAAACAAGGCTGTTAAGGATGGATGATAAAAGGACTTTTTGTATTTGGATTCTCTGCTTCAAACACAGTAAAATAACTCCTCCTCCCTACGGTCTGCAGTATATACATTTTTAGACTCCTGAATGGACTGCTTGCACTACAGATTTTAGTAGACTGTGAAGCTCATTCCTTCATGTAAACCTGCCACCAAAACTTTTGTCAACCTTTAAGATTTTAGTTTTGCTTTCTTTTGTTTTTCTGTATTTAGACAAAAAAAAGTTGAATTATGTAAAATAGTGCACTACATTCTACACACTATCTCCGAACACATGAAAAGCTAGGGACACGTTGGTTTATCTTTAGGGACCCTCTACTTACTACCATGTAAGTGTGATGTTTTTTGAAATATTAGAAGAGGTATATATTCTCAAAACACATCTGATTGGTGGGATTTTGATATCAACTCAACGTATGTACTCCCAAACATCCAGAAATTGACCTATAATGTATTTTACTCCGGATAATCCCTTTAATATATACAATTTGAAAAAGGTATGGAAATTGGCAGCCATCTTTGATTTTTGCCATACCATTCAAAATCTTAATATTTGAATAGCTGATTCTCTACACAGTACTGACTTAAAATAGCAATAAAATTGTATTACATAGCAAATTTAAGTACATTGAGACCTTTTTAAAAAATCAATAATTTCGATTTTGGCCATTTTGGAAAATTGCCTTGTATCGCCCCTCCCCCCACATTCCCGCTCTTCCATCCCCCACTGCATTTCATTTTTTTTCTTAACTTAAAAACCCAAGCTTAATTAACACACACAGACCTGGGAAAAGTCTCAAATAGTCAACTCAACAAAAGATTTTAAGTCTAATTTCCAAAAACTCATAGTGTTCATAACTAAATGAGGCTAACAGGTTTTACAGTTTAAACTGTATAAGCTGTACTGTGTTTTTACTCTTTGGGAGCTTTTTTGATGAATGAACCTAAGCCACAAATTGAATTCCTTATATGGCAATTTTAGGGGTGTGGTCATGTCCACTGATTCTTAAAATATGTCTTTGACTTGACTATATATACAGTCTGACAGGTACCCCCTGTTGTTTAAAAAATGTAGGTAGCTGTTTGTTTTTATTGAATAATGAACGTGTGTAAACGTTAATTTTTCCTCACTCTAAAATCAATGTAATGCATTTTAAAGGACTAAATACATTGGTGGTAATCAGTAGCTATGTCCCTACACTGTCTAACACTGTTTTGTACCACCCCATGAAGGACACTGGACTGCAGTGAAGAGCTTGTTCAACTCCTTGCAGCTGTCAGACTGTGCAAGTAGCACTACTCCCAGTAGACCTTGCACATCCTCCAACCTGTACAATTTGACAAACAGCACTTTTAATGGACATGACAATTTCACAACTTTCAGTTCAACTGTGCAATATATTTTTCATTTCAAATCTATGCAATAACAAGATCAAACTCAGGTATATTATCATTAAACACCAATATTACTCTTGTACATAATGTTGCTATTATTTCATTATATTTATCATTGCTATATTTTTTATATTGCTTTTGTGCTTTTTTATTGGGGCTCTTCTATTTCTACTGTTTACTTTTCAGCTGCAATTATATACATTTCCCCATCATGGGACTAATAAAGGAATATCTTTGAAAATTAAAGCTATTCTCGAACTATCTGGAGTACATACATGGTTTTGGACCCCTGCTTCAGGTTAAGAGAAGCATAAACACATGATAC
>JANJYP010251972.1:0-15094 GCA_024605115.1 Rastrelliger brachysoma | reverse complement strand
GAATTAGCTTGTGGTTGGAAATACAGTATGACTGCTAAGATGAAATTCTCAACAAATGTAAAGGCTGCTACATGCACTTTATTTCTATTTATAATGTTTCTCAGTGATCCAAAAGGCATTAGCAGCCTACCTGACACTTCATTTATCAACTATCAGCATGAATCCCTGCTGTTAATCTCCTGCAGCAGATGTTCACATTGGGCTTAGGAATTTGTTTACCTTGTGTGATTCGAGCTTTTCTGCATCCTTATCAGATGTTCATATTCTCATTTGTTTCATTTCTTCTATCCAAGTGGGGGAGAGTTCAAGCTGTAATTGTGTTATGAAAACAAATCTGATGTAAAAATATAATTAATCACATGAATTAACTTAAAAACTGCCACTAGTAACATTTAGAGGGTGAAAATACAAAAATACAGTTACATGCTCTCCAAGCCATCTCCTTTCTGTTCATTTCACTGCTGGGCCCCAAGGTGGGTGCTGCAAAATCAGGATGAAACATCCATACTATACATCTCTTTCACTGTATGCTATGAACCTATCGGTGCCCTGAGCACGCTGAGTTACATATAAATTCAATTCAATAGAGAATTCCATTTGGGAACCAGACATTTCCTTGGGCCATCAACACTGGTATCATAATGTGCAAAAGCCACCCAATATGTTTCAGCCAGAACAATCACCACTTCAAAGGCCCCCACCCTGAAAGCAACTGTGAAAAATAATTTTCAGGCAAACTTTAAGGTCCTGTCTCTTTGAGAGGTTCTATACTGAAGACTTTCTTTTGGATGCTTTCAGACACCGGTGAAAACAAGGCACATCATTTGCTCTTTTCATCTTTTCTTCTCACATTGTCACACCAGCTCTCTGATCATTTGGTGTACCTTCTGATGATAGAAAGGCTAGAAATATTTTATGTCTCCAAGCGACCTTTGAGGGCAGTGCACTAATGAGGTTGTAACTTTCAAACTCGGTGACTCTCATCTGTAAATCCAGAAATCTCAGATGAGATGTAAAGGTTGAGTCTCTCTAGTTTTGTAAAACCTCTCTTGGTTGCATATAAGTCATCAGTAAGTCTGAATCTAGTTGCTAAATGCAGTTTATGTTTTTGGTAACACTTGTATTCTATATTAATTCAAATATAAATCTTGTAATATGATTATTAGACAGCCTTGCATTTCTGTCTTTGTCTGCCTGTGTCTGTACTGTACACAGTTGTACATGTGAATCCCTGTGTATGTATGCGTGTGTGCGTGCACGTGTGTGTGTGTACAGTATGTGTGTCTTTTTCACCATCACTGCAAGCTGTGGAGTGGTGGAGGCTCCAGAGGCACTGCCAGCCAATAGCCTCCCTGTCAGAGTGCTGTCTTATCTGATGAAGCAGTGAAAGCCAGCCCACGGTGTGGAAATATCACTTGATAACACCAGATCAGATCCCCTCTTTTATAAAGCACAACCTTGCAATTTATGGTGCATATAATATGGGGGATGTATGGTGGACATTTCCAGGTGAGACAAAGATTATATAGGTTGACTTGAATGGATGTCTGTGTGAGCTTGAAAGAAAAAAAGACTAAGAGGTGGAAGTGAATGAGTACTTTTCTCTCCTACTGTTGAGGTGATTTTGACAAATGTTTGTAACTCATGAATGCCCAAGTGGAGTGGCTTAGATGCACACTTCAGTAGTCACTTGATTCTTCAGAATGACAGCAGGTTAAACGAACTACACAGCTATGCACTTACAACTACTTCACAACATTAAATGCAATATACACATTTTAGAAAACTGTTTTGAAGATTTCTCAGGCATAAAACAAAATTTTGACAACCTAATACTGACTTGCTACTTGCATTTAGCTAGTCTAAACTATAGGGAACAAATGACTGCACATAGTGCTTTTATCCAAACTGCTTTACACCTGTTCACACTTACATAAACAAAGGGTAGTGAGCTTTTGTACCAAGGGCTTTTCAACATGAGGACAACAGAGGCTTGCATTCGAACTGCCAAAACTGTGATTAGTGGACAAATGGCCTATCTCCTGAGCTACAGCTGCCCTTTGACAAAGACTGCAAAACCAGCACATCACAGAACAAGAGCCATGGCATGTCATTAGGGTTTGGTGTGTTGGTGGCCTGGTAATTATCACAGCACTTCCTTTGTTGTGCACCATTCCCACCTTCTGTCCCCTCACCTTCTATCTCTACTATCCACTGAAGACTTATGTACAGTACTCCTACTTAACACAATCAGNTGTTGTGCACCATTCCCACCTTCTGTCCCCTCACCTTCTATCACTTCTCTACTATCCACTGAAGACTTATGTACAGTACTCCTACTTAACACAATCAACAGACAATGGCTGGCCTCCCAGTGGAGTCTGCTTTCTGTCTGTCAAACAAAATCACAACAACAGAATCTTAGCGACTGCCATGAAAGACTTTGATGATTATGATGAATAGGGTGAATAGTAAGTTTCTTACTACTCACCCTATTACAGGGGTTGGGAGATTTCCATACAGCGTTTTTATAGTGGATAAAGTGTAAGTAATTACACAATGTGCTTGTTACAGCTAGCTGAGACTTCAGGAAGTTACTATAGTCTCTGCAAAGAAATAGTCTTGTAGGCTATACATCAACCCCGTAAAACAGCAAACTGTGAGATTAGTTAGATTTAGAGGTGCTGCAAGGTGGATTTTGTTGCCCTTGAAAAGAGCCAGACTCTTTGCCCCATCTTTGCTGCCAAAAACCTACTTTAGCTTGGCTGCTTGTGGTAACTTCATACTTACTGCCTCATTTAATTCTCCACAAGAAAGCAAATAAACATATTTTGTAAAAGGCTAACTTTACTTTGCAGAATTAGGCTGACTAACTTCTAAGTAAGTGAAAGAGTGAGCAATAGTGTGGAGAATAGGAGGCGTTTCTAATTCACCACAATATGCTTGAATCCTTGAATGTTTGCCTTACTTAAAATGAACTTAAATTATGTAGGTTAGAGCGTAAGCCATGTAGAGTAATGCTCGCGGCAGACCCCAGTTTGAATCCCGGCCGGAGCGTCCTTTACCGCATGTCTTCTACCCCCTTCTCTCTCTTCCATTTCCTGTCTACCAACTTTACAATAAAGGCGTCAGTGCCAAAAAAAATCTAAAAAAAAAAAATGTAAACCTTGATGTAATATAGAGGTTCAAGTTCATAACTTCTCTTTAAATTAGATATCAAAGTCAAAAAATAAATGAAACTATAGTCAGTATGAACTAAACTTTTACCAGAGCCATTATAGTGGAAGATATTATTCAACTATGACAAAAATACAGTATCTATCCATAGATGTGAAACCAATTGAGTACCTGCAGCAGAGTCATTTTCTAAGTTGTTCTCATCTGAATTCAAAACAAAGTCATCATATCCTGCCTCAGAGGCTTCCAGCACATCATTCCCCCAAAATGAAGGTGCTCTGACTCTCATTCATCATAACATAACCAAGTTGATCACAGGAAGTTCTATGCTCAGCATGAATGCACAAAGTCATCACTTCAGTTGGCTGGTAACTGCATGCAGTATATGAGAAGCTCCATTCATATTAGCATCCAACCTTCTTATACCACATCACTCAAATGCATTCTGGGCTGCTCTATATTGATAATTGATTCCTGTGTTACTGTAGGCATTTGACTGTATGTATATTCCCAACTTTACTTCCCAAGTTTTTTTTTTCATGACTGGATGTCACTGTGACTCCCTCTGTGGTCATTCATGTCTGAATAACAGAAATGCGATCTAGACATACAGTATATACAAACAGACCGGTTTGAAACATGACTGACACAATCTCCGGCCAGTTATTTAGAGTATGCTACAGACAGACACACACGTATACACAGGCTGACAATTTCATTCTAAGATTGAAGGTTACAGTAGGAGGCATTTCTATCTGTGTTAGCAAGGGGATGTGAATAAATCACTGCCACAGAGACAGAATGGAAGAAGCAGCCACAGAAAGTGAAACAAACAAAAATCTACATGTTCACCAGGGGAACAAAACTTGAAATGGCAGGAAATTAAAAGGCATCATCATGCCAGGGCTTTCGCTCTAAATAATTCAGTGTTTTTAATATAATCTGAGTTAAAGCGATGCATGCCCGGATTTGCATTGTATGAGTCAAATGGCGGTGCAAAGAGAAAGTGATGTTGGTGACGGTATGACAGAGATTGGCCATTTTGCTGAACCCAGGGTACTTGAAGAGACACATTTAAAACTCTATTTTAAAACACTTGGAAGGTCCAACATCACATGACAAAGTATTATCACGGTATAGTCTAGAGAACATCGTTGGTGACCACACAGAGTTTAGTAAAACAGATGTTTCTCAAGACAGTACATTCCTTTTCTGTGTCTTCCTGTCACTGCGATCTAAAAACAAATGTCACAATAAAAGTCCATCACTGAACGCGATAGCACTGTTACGTAAATTCAATAGAGAAGAAATGTGGATAGCTCTAGAAGCTTAGTTTTATAAAAATGTATCATAGTTCAGGATGGTGACACATTTCTTCTCCACTAATTCATGTTACAGTGATATTGTGTTCAGTGATGAACTTTTAATGTGACATTTGTTTATAGGTGGCAGCGACAGGAAGTACCGGAAAAGATAAGATACTGACTTGAGAAACATCCATTTTACTAAACTCTGTGTGCACCAACAATGTTATCTATGCTGGAGTTCATGTATAAAGACCTTGATACTTTGTCATGTGATGTTGGACCTTCTAAGTGTTTTAAAATAGCATTTTGAATGCGTTTCTCCAAATGGCCATGGCTCAGCAATAAAAAGCTACCAGGCTAAACTACAAAAATGGCTAATCTCTGTCATGCCACCGCCAATGTCATTTTGTCTTTGCAGTAACATTTGACTCATGCCCATATAGACATACAGCCTACAATGCAAATATATGCATCCTTGGCCACAAGTCAAGTGCAGTGACCCCGTACTGTGCTGTAGCTTGTCACAGATTCTGTTCAGCCAAAAGGTGGAGATTCTTCTTTGCACAAAAAGTAGTTTTGTTGCTTTTAGTTTGAAGTAGTTAGTGTGAATCGAAACTCTTCTTTTAACAGCTA
This sequence comes from Rastrelliger brachysoma, assembly GCA_024605115.1. NCBI lineage: Eukaryota > Metazoa > Chordata > Actinopteri > Scombriformes > Scombridae > Rastrelliger > Rastrelliger brachysoma. Next base: position 9,977 of record JANJYP010251972.1, on the reverse strand, counting down.
AGTTAATAGTCAGGATCAGCGACTTCAGGGTTTAAGTATAGTCATGAAAAAAAAATGTATATTCAACAGTCACAATCAAGACTAAGCTGTACCTCTTCAATAATGACTGAACTGGAGATATGTGTCTGCTGAGATACAGTGTGGAGACTGCATGGCTGCTTGTGTTTTTCTCCTTAATGGTTTACATTGAGTGAAGATTGATGGTAGTGAAAATATCAAGTAAAAGGAAGGCTCATTGATCTTCTCCTTTTCAGGAATAAATGGAATATGGCAAATGGATTGCATTTGTGAAACGCCTCTCTAGTCTTTCAACCACGCAAAGTGCTGTCACACATGAAGTCACACACACACACACACACACACACACGCACGCACGCACACACACACACACACACATACAGGAGCAAGTATCTTGCCCTGGGACACTTTGACATGTAGACTGGAGGAGCTTCTCTACTTGAGCCATACCCACACTTAAAACTAAACACAGTTGTGGTCTAATGAGGCCATTAGTACTGTAAACTCACTACATATCACAAACTGAATGAAAGAAACACAGTCAAAGTATAAAGTATAATAAATACTCCAAGTTAAGCAATGGTGTTATGAATGGATTAAATCTGACAAGTACTACACCAGCGGAATACATGCTGGGTGTGGTAACAAGTACACCTGACCACACCTTTCAACACCCAGCTGATCTTTCAACATATAAAGCCCAGTGAGGCCATTTTTATGTCTCCCTTCAGAGTGAAGTGGGGAGTAGTTTTTCAGAGCTCTGATAGGAGCTTAAAATAGAATCACTGCTCCTTTACAACCAGCCTCTTGTTTTTTTATTGCTGTTTTTCCACTGTGTTTTCACATAGGCAGAGTATACACCATCTCTTGAATGATATGAGCTCAGTGATCACACCAAATTAATGTATTTGTGTAGTAAAAGGAAAAGCTTATTAAGTAGTTTTGCAGAGAACAGTGCCTTCGGGTAAAAATAAGCTAACATTCAATAAAATAAATCTTAACAGTCACCAGAGGGACCTGAGATATTGTTCAAACTGTGACCTTTTTTCCCCAAGTTTTCCATTTTCACAGTTGGGCAGTGGTGCCTCCTAATTGAGCGTAGAAAACACCTTAACAAGGCACAAAGCCTCACTTACAAATGGCCCTCAGTCTCACTCATCCCTCTTGTGCTGACCTTTAGAGGTTTATTTTTATAAATGTATAAGTGTACAGTCAGTTATGCTAAGTATTTATTTTATATAGGTTTAATGTAAAAGCAGCAGATAGCCAGGTGGTGCATCTCCTGTGTGACTATATTTCCATTGCACTTACTAGCTGTGAGTCTCTGTCTCTCCTTGGTAGAGGTAACAAAATAGAAGATATGAGGATCAAGTCAAGAAACAATAGGAACAAAGAAGCTAATAGTGTAGACTGAAGGAGCAGGACCAGTAGGACTGATGTATTTGGCTACTGATGATTTTATTCCTCAGGCACTTTGAGAGAAAAAGAGGTATAGAAACCCATCAAATAAAGAGAAACAAGATAATGGAGACAGAGCATTGGAAGCAGTTGTCACAGTCCTAACAGAAAATGAGAACCGAATCACAACACACCTCAGTTCTTGCAGGAAGAAAAAGTCAGAGAGGCAGATACAGTAAGAAGGACAGCCAGGTATAGACAAAGGCCCAGAGCAGAGAAAGCAACTTCAACCAAACATTCTACTCCAGCTGTCAGTGGCAAACAGACAGGGAAGGAAAGAGAGGCAGAGAAGGGGATTAATATGAGACATGGCAATAGAGTGAGACAAAGGCTTAGAGCAGTAAGAGCAGTGAAAGCAACAGCAATCAAAAACATCTGCCGGCAGTTATAGCACTGGCAACTATACCACTCTGCACTTCAGGTGAGATGTTTGAAGTCAGTGAAACACTAACCTGAGATTCTTTACTGAGATTCTTTAAGAAAGGCAGGGGGCTGAGCTCTGGGCACAACACCTTGATGCTTTCAGTGCTCCAGAGAAAGCTGAAGAATATCTGATCTGCACAACTGGCAGAAAATCAACTGCTCAAAGCAGCAGCTGATATAGAACACGAAGGTGAGACCCAAGAAGAAAAACACCAAAACAGAAAAAACATGCTTGTGGCATACATACTTGACGCCCACTTGTAGATTTCAGTCCAAAACATATTTTGATGTTGATGTTGAACCAAATCTAAGCATCTATTTGTATTTTGTAAACCTTTGTGTTATCCATGGTGGATTTGTTCATACATCTCCACTGCCCTTTTCACTATCAGCTTTTCAAATGGTGAGAAGTAATAACTTTGCAATGCCAACAGGCACCATCAGTAATATATACCTTATTCTACATATCTTTGTGTGTGTGTCTGTGCGCCTGTGTGTGCACTTTTGGGTGATTAACAGAGAAGTGATATGAAGAAACATGATTTTCTTGCACCATAATTTCCTGATCTTCTTTCTGCTTCCTCTTTTAAATGTGTACTCTGTCATAGAACCCCATGTGCCATTTGGGTTATGTAATAGATGTGCTGTAAGATGGATACTTTATTGAGAAATACCCAGATGTCCCATGTGGTGTAACTAACAACGCAGCATTGTGATGCTCTGAGTGTTACAGCAGGAACACAGAACACCTGATCAGTAAAACGAGCTGGGAATCAAAAGTCAAACAAGGCAAAGCTCTCAATGCCCTTGAGGAATCAAGGTATTAACATATGAGCCAAAAATAAAACTTTAAAAAGATTTTGAGTTCCAAAGCAAACTCTCTTTTGCAAACACACCTTGAATATTTATTCTGAATCTTCAGTTTTGGCTCACTGGTTGACTAACTCAATATGCATATTTTTTCTTTGACTTGTCTGTTTTTTAACCTGTTTTTTCTTTGTTTGCCTGCACAATCTGGCACATCTTTCCAACCGTACAATATTTTTCTGGGAAAAAAACAAAGCATAGCTAATAGTATATTAATGAGGGGAATATAACCGGAGGATTATTGCAAAGAAAAAAAAAGAAGTTAGACTGGGACATTGAAAAGAGCTTCTCGGAAGGGTGAGTGATGTCTGGGGAATAGAAGGCAAAGTGGCATTTGTTATTAGGTGTCACATGAAACGAGGACTGAGATATGAAAGGCCAGTGTCCTCTATTCCACCTCACACACACACACACACACACACACACACACAGAGGGAGAGAGAGAGAGAGAGAGAGAGTCCAAAACACCCATGTGCAACACACACTAAGTCCTAATCAAGATGAATGAGATTTTCTTTTCAATGAGGACACGTTATTATATTATGAGGCAACTACATTATTGCACTGATCCCACCATTTTAACAGCTTAAAGTTCAGTTTATGTGTGTGTTTGTGTGTGTGTATTTGTGTTTGTATGTGTGTGTACGTGGATGTGCTTGTATATATGTGCATAAAAGAGAGAACCTTAATGATTAAACAGGATTGTTGCACCCAAATGTCAGCCTGTAACAGTTTTAATTGGCTAAATGAGGTGATGGATGTTGATAATTGTCTTGCTCCATTTGCTTGTTTCTCATCCCAGCACACACAAGCGTTCATGGACAAATGAAACCTACCACACTATAGACTTTTAATGTCTAGTGTAGTATAGGTTGGAAAAATTCACATTGGTTGTGTTACCATACACAGAAATGCACTACTTACTAATCCATCTAAAGCTTTGGCCAGGTTAATCTTGTAGTAAACAATGTGCCTTTAGGCTGGACTGTGCTGTCTGATGTTATCTGTATAATGTGTGAATGTGTACGTATGTGTGCTTGTGCATATGTGCTGTTTGAGTAGTTATGCCCTGATACATTTGCTCTTGTCCTGCAAAAGCAACTTACCGGCAAACCTCCTGTCTGCAGACCATAATCACATGGTAAACACAAGTTCTCAGCCAGCAAATCACTATCTACACACAGCTAATACAGGCTTGTGTGTTTAGGACACCATTATACAGGTAGTATGTGTACATAGGACCCCAGGTAGCAACCCATTACTTTTGCAAACAAACAGCTCTGTGTAGCTGCCACAGACTGTGTAGTCCTCAGTGAGCAGAACTCAATAATTCATGCAAATAGTAAACAGCAGCGCATGGTAGATAGGATGATAGCTAACTCTAGCTTTCTATAAATCCTCATCACTATGAGACAGAAAACACAAAGTCATTAACTATAAACTCTTCAGATCCAGTGGATGTTTGATTAAACACAGTCAGATGACACCAACCAATTTGAGGCAGTAGTTTCCTCCTGTATAAGCTATTGCCAACTCTTGCGGTAACCAAAGAGACAATAAGTCATCCCTCATTCTTTTTTTTTTTTTTTGCAATCCATTTTGTACTCTGCTCAATTTGTTGAAATGTGTATTTAATTATTCTATAACTTAATTAGTTTAATTTTCCAAACTATACATATTTTTGTATGACCCACTCCCTGTGATATACCCTGCATATCATTCTCTTCCAAAAGATTTTATGGAAAGCTCTAAAATTTTCACATTTAATACATTTTTAAAGATTAAGGATTCAAAATTGCAACTACCATTAAAATGTCTTTGCCAACACAAAATGGAGAAAACTATTGAGTTGCACTTCATGGAAGCCAACAGTGGAAAGTAATGGAAGTGATTTGAGATTCACAAATGGAAAAATGAGATAGGTAAGGCTGATTGCTGACTGAATGGCACAATATGAACTCTACAATGTAGTTCTTGAACTGCTGGTATCTCCGTGCATCAAATATAAACCCAGCAGACTACTGTACTGTACTATGTACAGACTAGGTAATGTGTCAACTCTTGTTCAAATTTAGCATGAATTTGAAAAGTTGGCCATTGGGGCAGTCAAGCTTCAGCTTACTGCATGTCAGCCTGTGCTTGTGGCTGCTGCTTAATTACATGTTCTAAGAAGCAGGGAGGAACAAACTCATGGGTTCAAGGTGAGATCAGTGGTTTTGCTCTGATTTATTTGCCTGGTAAATCCCCCTCAGTCTTAAAAGGGCACTATAGATGAAAGCAAAGGAAACAGATTAAAATGGAAATTGTTTACCATGAGGTGGTATGAGGTTGAGCTCAGCAATAACACTGTGCTGTTAATGTTTTGTGCACTTAGTGTGTATCACATCGCCTTTTGTACCAAAGAATTCAACAGAATCCATCTTATCCAACAAAGTAAACATTGTTATCAAGAGATAAAACTCACTTTTCCACTTATCCTTTATTTACATTAATAGACAGAAGTCATGGTACACAACAACAATGTTATGAAAATATCTACAGACATAAGTGCACAGCCTGAGCTATAATCTTCTCACTAATGAGAGTCATTTTTTTTTTTTTTATCATTGAGCTGTTTTTTTATAAGTTAACCTTCAAGTGTGTGCATGTATATAAGAGGGCAAGTGTGAGTAGAGGGCATGTGTGCACATGCATTGCATGCTTATGACTACAGTATATGTGCATGTGTTTTAATGGACAGGGAGCTTCACAGCCACTTAGGAATGAAATGGTGATGACAGCATGCTCGAGCAGGCAGCTGAGTATTCTGAAATGACACCAAGGAATTACAAATGAGACACTGAGACACAGTATTAGAATTTGGAATAATCCTCTGCAGTAGCCTCAGTTCAGGTACTGTCTCGTATCATGTCAAATACTATTTTAATGCAGTATTGTCATTATGAGATTTGTTAAGAGGTTAAGATATAAGCAACCTAACTGTGACAGCCTGAGATAAATCATGCTATAACCTTCTGACCCCCCTTTTTTCCATTTTCTTTCCTCTGTGGCTATTTGTTAGTATAAGCAAAAAAGAAATTTATGACTTGCAGTATTGAAATCAATCACTAATCAATCATCACTTTTTTTCTCATCTTGAAAGGTATGACTTATATGACCTTTATTTTTTCCTTTTTGTGTCAATTATGGAAACAATTACATTTGAAGCAAACATCCACTGTACTACAAATAAGTAAAAGCAAATTTGATATTATTATGTATTTTCATAATGCATTAAGACACAACTTTTCATCACAGGTCACTATTGCTAGTTTCAGTAATTTCCTCTGGGGTTGCTATCTTATTGAATGAAAAAAAGTTCATTGTCACTTACAAATGAAATGCCCCTGACATTCCACCCTAGGAAGCTATAAAGCACTGTGGAATGAGATTACAGTGGTATGACCATATGCTGCATGCAGCGGACCACTGCTGTGTGAGTGACAATGTGTGATTTAATGAGGCACTGTGGAAATAAGAACGATAGAAAACAGAATCAAACTGTGAAGTTTCATCATGAAGTTTAAGTACTAATGGTCTGAGTATTGACCAACTGTTTCATCCCCTCCACTATTTTCAGAGTGAAGAAGATGAATGAAGGGGCAGGTGGAGTTAAAGAAGGAGTAGAGCTAACTGAGGTGAGAACCACTGCAGTGATGGAAAGACTAAGCCACCTCACCCATATGCAGATTAATTCCCACAAAAGTTTGCACTGTCTACACAGGAGGTGTAACATGAGCAGTACATTAGTAGAGCAACAGCAGCTGATAGTGCTCCGTCACCGAGTGTAGGTCATTTGCACTTTAGCGATGCTTAGAGCCCAAAACATAATCACATTTTGCATGTTGTAAAAAAATACACATAGGTTTAAAGAGAAAACTACCTTAGTTGCTATATAAAAGTCCATCACTGAATGCAATGTCAATGCAACACCGTCACCACCGTCTTGGAACTACAGTATGATGTACATTTTCATAGAACTAAGCTTCAAGTGCTATCCACATTTCTTCTCTACTGAATTTCTGTTACAATGATATCGTATTCAGTGATGGACTTTTATTGTGACATTTGTTTATAGATGGCGGCAACAGGAAGTCTCAGAAAAGGTATGTATGGCCGTGAGAAAAGTACGTTTTACTAAACATTATCTGTGCTTGTGTTCATGTGTAGAGACATTGATAATACTTTGTAAGAAGTATCATGCGATGTCAACCTTCTAAGTCTTTTTAAAATGACGTTTTGAATACATCTTGCCAAGTGCGCTGTGCTCAGCACACAGCCTACAATCGGAATCCACGCATGTATCGCTTTAACATCAGCTAAATACTAAGGTCAGACCTAGATCTCCATCCATAGAACCATGCCACTAGCAATTCTAAAATATTTATGAGGCTGAAACATATAAAATGTAGTTTTACTGTTGTAATGCATTTGAAAATAATTAATTCAAAGAGGCAGTCATTGATTTCTGACCACTAGGGGTCAGTATCTACAGTAGTTGCTGTCTGCTCTATACAAACATCTCCAATGCCTTGTCCAGTAAAAGGTAGATGTATAAGAATGAAAAGTGAGTTAAATTGATGCAAGAGAGATTTGGGGCCATATTTCAGATCATGTTCTTAACTCATTTACAAATTAGGTCAAAATAACAAATAAGTTGTTTAAATGAGTCCTCAGATGAGTCTCAGTATTTCAGAACAGCACTGGGACCAGATGTTAAATACTGGAACTTTAAACATCCTTCAATCATTATTCCTTGAACTGGATGCCAGTCCCTTTTTGCATTACAACCTCTGTTTGAGAAAGTTGAGCAAATGGCAGCAAGCATTAATCTGAACTGTGACATGCACTCCCACAGTGGAAACAGCTGTTGTTATGATTAGACGATACAATTACCGATGTGATAGGAATTCTGTACCTCCTTTACACATTGTTTCCAGCCAATCTGGACTTGCACATAGCAGGGCTATTACGGCATTGATGCATTGCAGCAGCCAGCCGGTGGGCTGAGCGAGTGAAGAGGCTCTCCAGCTGCAGTTTCCGTCATTATGGCAACGCTCCACACCTCATCGCACCGCAGAGCACTTATTCCAACACAACAGGGGAAGAGCATCAGCATTATATCAACTGTGCCTACCACCACAGAGAGAATAGACTGTCAAGAGTCACAGAGGAGGAGAAAATGGGCTGACAGACGTGCAAGGAGAGGAGGGAGTCACTAAGGGCTTAGGGGAGCTTGTTGTTGACTCTCCAGTGTTCACTCTCTTTCTCTCTCTCTCTCTCTCTCTCTCTCTCTCTCTCTCTCTCTCTCTCTCTCTCTCTCTCTCTCTCTCTCTCTCTCTCTCTCTCTCTCTCTCTCCCAGAGCTCTGTAGTTCCCCATATTCTCCAGAGACTGGGGATTATGGGAATCTACACTACGTAATCTTTGAGAGGAGAAGGTCAAGGCCAGACTAGCAAGAAAGTCTATCTTCTTTCTATATGACCCACTTGCCCTTTATCCATTCTCTCTTATACACTGCCCTCCCCTCACTTTCCTGTAACCCCACCTGCGCCACCCACTGTGATCTCTTAGGTAAAATCAATCAAACTGACAACAACATAAAGTCAAGCAAATATGTTGTTTTGGGATTTAGATTTCTTCAAGGCTCACTTGCTTACATGCTGAAGTTTATTTTCTATCAAGCTGAAAAGGTGAGTAAACTCTATTTCATGAATAAAAATTGAGTTTATTTTCTGTTTACCCTTAACCACATTCAATATTCCCAGTGTAAAGTGCTTTTTTATCATTTTGGTAAGGAAGGGAAAGGGTCATCTGCGCTTCAATTTTCCTCACTACTCTCCATCCCGCATCAGTCCAAAAATATTTTCCTCACCAAAATGCAGCAGCTTCAGAGCTTAATGGAAAAAAGGACAAACTTGCATTGGTGTTATCTCACTATATTAGTCTTCCTAAGCAGGATATCATCATGAACAGCAGTAATGAAAAAGCAAAAATGTTATATTTGTGAATTTAGTATATAGTACACAGATCCCTTTTAGATTTCTTTTGAGACTATAAGCTACACACTGTAACTGCAGCTGGAGGGTAAGACACTTCCAGGTTGCTCAAAGTGTCAGGACAGAGATGAAAGAGCCAAAACTCTGTCATTGTTTTCCAAATTTTCTTTTTTTTGAAGCCTCTCTCCACTGCAAATAACTTAAAATGGGTCATTAATGGTGTTTCCTTTATGGTTCTGGCCTTCTTTTTATTCACTTAACCTTGATTTTATTGATTCATTTTTTGTACACCTTTCCAAAGCACTATGCAATATGTTTTGGACACTCCTACTTCAAGTAAAGATAAGAAGAAGTAATATCCGTAGTTTTAGCAGAAAGAGCAATGTGAATGTTTTGTAGCAGTAGTAGTACTTTTAACAATCTAACATTTTGATGGACATCACAAGTAGGATGTAGGAAAATGAAATACTGCACTAGTCTGCCTTGCTTTAATTGCTTTAAATATAAAGCACTTTAAGCTGTATTCAAAGTATGAAAGGTGCCATATAAATAAAAGTTATTATTATTATAGTCACAGTTACAGTACTTGTACAACATGTGGTGATATTATTATAGTGGTGTTTATAGCAGTTGTCATATCAACAGTCATAGAAAATGAAGCTTTACTAAAGAGAGGAACATTATTTTTTCTCTCCTTTTGTACATCAAACTGTGGTCTCCCTCCTGCTTCATCTTTCCTTTTTATCTCACTCTGAATAATGTAGAGTTTAGGTGTGTGGTGGTTAACTCCCCTGTGGAGCTGAGGCCAGGGTAGCAGCTGTCCCTATCAAGGCTCTCCTCAGAGCTGTCATGGCCTGTCTGCTCCTCAGCTAATCACTTCCTACAGGCCTGCAGCATGGGAACAGCGCTGCTAATGTCATCAACTAGGCCAGGAGAAGCTCTCCAGATGAGCATGATGCAGTTTTATACACTGGGTGTTTCTGTCTACAAGTGNTGTGTGTGTGTGTGTGTGTGTGTGTGTGTGTGTGTGTGTGTGTGTGTGTGTGTGTGTGTGTGTGTGTGTGTGTGTGTGTGTGTGCAACGAGTTGGTGGAGTGCAGGTGTGTTTAGCTAGTGGTTCAATGGGTGTGCAAATGCCTCAGGTAGTGCAATATGGGTCACGAATAAACTCTCTC
>JANJYP010251933.1:0-14583 GCA_024605115.1 Rastrelliger brachysoma | reverse complement strand
ATATATATATATATATATATATATATATATATATAATTTTACCACTGAAGTTTTTAATGATGCCATTATTGCTACTGGGATTGTATTCTAATTATAGAATACTGAATGTTTATAATGACATTATTAGCATTATAATATTATTTATATATTAGTATTACAACATTATAAACCCAATAAAGTTAGTACGACATTACCGAACATAACACTTTACTTAGCTTGTGCAATGAAGAGTTGTTGTTCTAAGAAAGTAGATACTGTTTTATGTCTTGACGAAAACATTATTAGAACATTTACTCTTGAAATAAAGAAAACTTAAAGATTGCCTAGATAATTATTTGCTTGTGTAGTTTGTTACAAATTTATACCTTTATAAGATGCAAACAATTAAATTTGGTAGCTAGTAGTTAACTTGATAGTTAGGTTCTGTGTCAATCGAATGCCACCAATATTTGCTTTCCATATTGAAGGAAGTTACAGTATTATCTTCTACAGCTCAAGATGTGTCAATCAGGTCAAATATAAAGAGTGATTTAGACAGTCGGACAGTGCACTTTTTTTGTATTGACGGATTCTTGCTTTCTAGTTGGCTCAGCAACCTCTGCTGCTGTACAAACGAATTGAATGTGCTTGATTTGAAGAGTTTCCACAGCATTAAAGCTGGCAACATAAATTTCACAACAAATCTGAGCTAAATATGCTCAACCTCAAGACTTAATTTCACTATTTGTGTCAATAGCAGGAATCAAACAAGTAACAGCTTGATACAGGATTGCACTGTGCTGCCTGACTGAGTTGCATTTGAGTAGGTTGCCAAGAATGTGAGGTATATAATCTCCCCTGTGATCTCAAATATTATCTTGTTAAATAACCTTGACATTAAAAAAAAAACAATAAAGAAAGGAATGAACTTGGGTATGAAGAAAATGTCTTGTGTGCATGAATAAATTTTACAAATGCACTCATGCAACAACTGTTGTGTAGTGATGGATTCATTTGCATCTTAAGTCAACAGAGTGACCCAATTTGCACTCACTGATCAAAATGTCAATGATACAAGGTTGTGTACATGTGAGTCTGCATGCATCACTATTGTATTTTCTCCCTCGTCCCTGCAAGTGTGTGTTAAAGTGTGTACTGAGCCCGCAGCAATGGTACAAACAAACATGTTTTTTCCCATGTCTGGTTGGAAGTGTGCATGTGGGGTAGAGTGGATTTACCGGAATTGGAGGAGAAGTGTGGCAAGAACTCCTCTGCAATGACTGATGCCACAAACAGCTGCAGGAAAAATGATGCATCATTTTAAGTGTGCGTTTGTGTGTATTCCTATGTGTATACAAGTCACTGGATAGAGACACAGCCTTTAATAGTCTCTTCCATTTTCTTGGACACAGTTGTTTGCTGTAACAGTGGAGTAAATCTACCATATTTATCAATATGACCGTATGTCCAATTCTTTAATGCCTATTAAAGCACACCATGGTTTGCATCAATATTAAGTGATGTAACAGGTTTTTTGAAATGTCTTATAGAAGTGAATTGAAACTAATTTTTAAATATTTCAATTTTCTGTTTCCCTTTTTCAAACAAATTCCAAATAAAATGCAAAAAAGATTACTTGCCCAACTTTAGTCAAAAATCAAAACACAGAGTAACAGTGAAAAAAAACAATGATCAAAATACAATCATCATGTATGGTACATGATTTACATATTTGTGGAGAGGAGATACTGCAAAACTGTGCATGTCTGCTGCAAGTTTCATGTGAAAATACTCTAAGTGGCAATAAAAACAGGCTTCTGCTGCTATCGCAAATAGAGCTCTGATTTTACCTCAATGGAGACAGAAATCACAAATTCAAATCAGCCTTAGTGTTGAAAACATCTAGTGTGAACTTCCATTCACCCATGCATAGGTAATAATTTCAAACAGCCACAACCCACATTCTTCTTTCCTGCAGTACACAGACTTGAGTGGGTGACAAAAGTTTCAACACAGCATAAGACAAAACAGCAACAAAATTATAAGTTGCATAATATTTTTTTTAAGTATTTACAGTAGAGTTTTTCTTGTGCACGTGAACATGTATACTGCGGACACGTATGCAAGCGTCATGTGTGCACATACAGTATGCATGTACATACCCATGAGTCCACTAAAGCATGTGTATCTGTGTATCTATATGCCTGTGTCTTTGGCTATCGATCTTGTCTGTTTGTCAGACTGGACACTGTCTCAAATTGATCTTCTCAATCCTGTTTCTCTTGTGTAAGAACACCATGGCTGACTCTTGACCCCGGAGTGTCCCCTTTGTAATCTCCTGAGCTGATATCTTAAGATGAACAAACCTGTGTTTAAGCACTGGAATTGCCATCAAAGGCCATTGTTCTGTAATTTAGCTAAATGCTATACAGTCATTATAGATGTAGCATCTGAATTGTTGGAACTATAATGGAAGATACTATACCTGTGCTCCTGCCACATGTTAAACAAATAGATTTTTCCAAAACTCTTACAGAAATTGTGTACAAATTATTATTTACTGATGTTGAGAGACAATTGCGGATAGATCCAATAATAAAATTAACGATATCTGGAAATAACACCCTCAAAGTAGCTCTCTCAAATAGGATTACTGCTTCAACAACTCAGGGTTCAAACAAGCCCATTGAGAGGCATGTTTGTTAATCCTAATGAACACAGACACCTAGTGTAAAGAGATAATAGTAAACAATGGAAATTGATAGTTTGAATGGGTTGTATTGATCATTGATCATTTATGAATAGTCAACACTGATATCAGTGTTTACTGCTTTGATTAAATCTTGATTTTTAGGGTTGAATCTTAGACCAATCCTGATAGTGTGCAAACTGTTAAAATTGATTGCATCTGAGTTTATGCAGCTCTCCATGTCATCTTGTGTACAGAAGCCTAATTAATCTGAAAAACAACAGCAATAAAACCTCAATTATAAAAACATTTAACAATTACTGTTCTGTGCACATACACACACATACTTCATGAATAAAAAAGTAGTTCTTTGTCACTGAATGCGTCACAGAGCAATTTCTCAGCAGTAGTGAGAGTTGCATGTTGCAACTCTCACTACTGCCAGACCACAATGCCCACATACTGTTTTTTCTTAGTTGGGAAAATGGGAATCTGGTTTCTCTTTTCCCCCTGGGGCAATGTGACTTCAGACACTGTTTGATTGTTGGATTCTTTAAAAAGAATCATTATCAAGTTGCATTACAGTAAACTGATCCAGTGTTTTTTAATCTTGGCATACTAAACAGGATGTCTTAGTATAAACTATTCTATATTGCTAAATTTCACCAATGCAATTGGAAGAGAAACCAATCAAAGTGATAGACAGACTTACAGACAGGCAGATCCTTATCTGTCTGTAAAAACCTCACTCAGTCACTAAGCCATGTCACTACCTTGACACAGTAACTGTCTGAACTCCAGCCAAAACCTAAGGACAGGGATGCACCGCGGGTCAAGTTAATATGTCACCAACTCTGCTTTCAGGCACCATTGTGAAATCTTTGAGTTAATACGTGCTGTTCAGAGGAGAGCTGTCAAGGGAGAGGGGAGGGGGGCGTGTGGCCAAAGGGGCTTATCTCAGCGATTGATCCGAAGGTATAAAATGCCGCCAATGGCAGGGACTCAAAGTGGACATGCAGTTTCAGCGCTAAGGCTCCATACCACCTCCTCTCTCCTTCTCCTTCCAGTTTACCATCAACATTTCCTCTTCAGTCAGCCATGGGAGTTGCCTACAGTGTTGGAGAGTAAGTGAAAGGATTCTGTGGACATTGTTGTATTTTGGTTCTGAATATACTGGTGTTATGTAGAGTTTTATCAGATTATATTTTGGTTTGCTTGTTTCAACAAGGCAAGAAAATGTAAGTTTAGGATTGAATAGACCAGTTAGTAACAAAATGTTGATTCCAATTTATTATTGTATAAATGCAAGGGAAGCAAAGTGGAGCTTTTTTTATCATTACATAGTAGAAACAGGTTGCTGCAGCTCATTTTGACTACATGTGTATGACATGGAAGAAAGGGTTAGCTAAGGGAAAAGGCTTGATTTAGGTTAATCATCCCTGATTTCAAAGCTGACTTTTTTTTTACTATGAAATGCAGTATTATTGATTCAGCTAAGAATAAATGGAGTTCTCAGATTTAAGCAAACCTAAGGTAGAGCAGCAAAATGTTACATCAACAACTAAGCAAGTAAAGGTTTCATTTCTTTAGCCTGGCAGCCTGCATAAGCATTCAAACATGCCTCACATAAATCATGTTCAGGCACATCCTGGCGGTTAGAGTAATTCAAGTTGATTTCACTATTATAAGAAATACAGGTTGGGCCAACTGCCATTAAAGTTTTGAAATTGCAGCTTAGCATCAATGCATCAAGGGATATTTATTTAATTTGTTCCAATATTGATAATGTGTTGTGCACTGAAATATTTGTTTTGTTTGTTTTCTGTCAATATTATGTCAAAATAAGCTAATATCAATGCATTTTGTAGTACTGTTTGATGCTTTGCTTTTCATATTAAAATCTATCCATCTATTTGATTTTCACATTTGCTTTTTAGCTACACTATGTGATGAGTATCTGCTATAGAGATTTTTTTTAATGCATGTTGTCATTTTGTTTCTACAGGGTTGACCACCTCTACACCTTCTTTGTGCAGTGGTCACCAGATATCTATACTAAAGGCAATAAGAAGCACCGCCGGTCCCGTTACCTCATTAGAGAAAAACATCAGAATCACTATTTGGTGGTGGAGAAGAACAAAGTAGCTGTAATCAACAAACTACTCAGTAACCCTGTCAACCCCACAACAAAAAACTGGGAGGTAAGCACAGCACAAGCACACAGATATGAGTAAAGATAAAATAAACAATCTCTGCTTTTTTAATTGCCAGTTCAGATTAACTCATGATGCATGAAATAATCAAAATTTACTGTAACTGAAACAGAAGTGCCTGCCAAATATCCCATAGAGGGAAATCCCATTTTTCTATATATGGACATCCTCCTATTTACTTCACCCTGAGTCAAAGGCTTGTTCTCTTGCCTCTTCAGAGGAAAAAGAAACTCTTGAGAATCAAATGTTGCCCCACCTCTAGTCTTTTCAACCAATGACATTTCAGCACAAAAATGAAAGCAACACAGTGGAGATAAAAAGTGTGGTACATATGCTGGTTCAGTTAACAGACATGTGGTATAGCAGAGTGCAAAGACTGGCAGAGAAATCAGGAGCTATGAAGCTACTGCCAGAAAATATCAAGGTGCTTTATTTTGCCAGTGACTGCGTGGAGCCATATGTTGAGGTAATACTGCTATGCAGCAAGTAATCATGTTGAAGGATGATCTGCATTTAGGGAGTAAAATATACTTTAAGCCTGGCAGTTAGAAGTATTTAATTGCCGCCATCCATTCATTCATCCTCTCTTATCTGGTAAATCTGCTATAGCCTTAACTTCTCCATGTATCTTGCAACTTACTTGTACAATACCACGTCAACTCTTCGATATATAATTTCTATCGTCAGAATATTTGTAAATATTTGCTTTCTAACTGACTTGTTGCATCTTGTGTCTTATTCCAGATAATCACAGTGAAGGACTCTAAGCGGCGACCAAGTCTCTGTAGCTCAGAGGAGTCTGAAGCAGAGGAGCCCGAGTACCAAGAGGAATCTGAAGACCTTCTCCCTGCCCTGAGCGAGTACAGCCAGCTGCTTGATGACCATCACCTGGAAAGGGTAAATTTTAACAGACAACTGGACAATTTTTTGGAGGATTTTACAGCCGTCAACAACAAATTTAGTTATGATGAGTTGTAATAATTATTGTTAATGTTATATTTATCAGTACGGCATCTTTTTGATTAATACTTATTTTTTCTAACAGCTTGCTGCTCAAATGCCAGCAAGGACTCAAGGCTATCCATGGCAACTGGTGTACAGCACCGCCATCCATGGGAGCAGCCTGAAAACACTGTATAGGAACATGGCTGATCTAGACAGTCCAGTGTTGTTGGTGGTCAAAGACATGCAAAAAAAGGTTTGTATCTTGCTTACAGACTCTAAGACTTGCCGATGTAAAAAAAATAATACATTGATAAACTGTTTGTGTCTTGTTAATCCTTTAATGACCTGGTGTTTTGTACTCCCAGGTGTTTGGAGCTTTCTCCTCTGACCCATTCAGAGTCAGTAAATACTGCTATGGTACAGGAGAAACTTTCCTGTTCAGCTTCAACCCAGACTTCCAGGTAAGAACATATTGTGCATTACAACCACTTTAAAGAACATTTAATTTATTATGTAACATAAATATAGTTTAAGACTGGTACACTGTGATTGAGTAAAAATTACTTACATTTTGCATTTTGACATTAATCTAGGCGTACAGATGGAGTGGGGAGAACTCTTACTTTGTGAGCGGTAACTTGGAATCTTTGCAGATTGGTGGAGGAGGGTGAGTTATGTGATTAATGATTTCAATATGTAATCTGACTGTATTATAAAACAATGAGGGACAAGACCATAAAATAACTACTTTGTTCCTTTTGAGATATGATATAAAATTACAACATCAATTGGCTGTGATCATAAAACATTTATAACTTTAAACTTTAACTCAAGAGTGGATTTTTTTCTTGGTTTGTATAGGGGTAGCTTTGGCTTGTGGCTGGATGCTGATCTGTACCACGGTTCCAGTTTTTCCTGTCCTACCTTCCACAACGAGCCTCTCTCCACACAGGAAGACTTCATTGTACAAGACATCGAAGTCTGGACTGTGCAGAGCTGAAGGAGAACATCTAAAAAGATGAGAGAAAACATAGTAGAAGTCACTGTCCTGTCTGGAGTAACAGAACTTTAAGACCTAAAGGACTGCATGTGGTTTAGGCACTATTACTACAGTATGTAACCTGATAGAACAACAGCTATCATCTGTGTTCCTGGCTCAGATTAGCCCACATATGAAGTCTGTTCTTGTGGTTCTCAGGCTGGAAATCCTGTTAATGCTGGTTTGATCTGTGCCTATTTCTGCTTAAAGATGAGTGGCTGGATGAAATCCTATGGTTCAGGGCCCTGCTGCTTTAAACTGCTGGCTATTCCTTAATAGCCCTGTGCTAAGCCCAGTACGTAACTGGCACCTGAAGCTTTAAGCCTACCATGCCCCCCTTTGGTTGTGGAGAGCATTATGATACAAAGTTCAGAGTAGCATTGTTGGATAAAAAATTGTAACTGAGCACATTGAGGACTAAAGGAGAGTTTTTATTTTATTTTATCTTTAATGGCCATGTGCATTTGCAACCTTTTAAACTATGTTTACAGTGTGCACACATGTGGGCTTGATGCTTTATGGCACATAAATGGACATAAATCTTAATGAAAAAAAAGTGAAATAATTAATTTATGTTAAAAATACGGTAACATGATATGACCCTGCGTGACTTAACTTAAGTGTAATTGCACTGTTTTTTCCACATAAGAGATCAGGTATAGTCCCAATCATTCAGTTCTAACAATAAGAATATTGTTACACTATTAACAATGCACAGTCTGTAATAAGTGCTGTTTGCAGAGGAAGGGACTTTAACTGCTAACTGTCACTTCTTCTTTTAGTGACACGCCTGCCTAGATGTTTGAATAGATGGATTCATATTTTTGAGGAAGATATACTGTACTTTTTCTAAACTGAAAAGACTAAAGAAATAGTTTCATCTTTTTTATGATGTATATATTTGAATGGATTTTTAAGAAAAGTTAAACAGGAAAGCAAAGAAAATGTTCATGCTGTTCCTGTTTTTCTGTTTGTTTTACTTTTTCTTTGTGTTTGTATGTAAATCTATCACGCAGTGCTGGCGCTGCAAATGTTTTGTGGAACCACAATAAAATTTTGTCCTATATTTTTCCTACTGACACTGAGTGTAGTAGTCATGTTTTATCATGAATAAACACATTAAACAACATCACCTTTGTTCAATGAGGAAAATAAATGGTGCCTTAGGAATGAAATATGGTTCAAAAGCTTCAAGATACATTCAGATTAGAGTGCAGTAAGATTCTCTAAGGACATGAAGCAGCAGCCAGATGCAGCTGGGATGAAGCATAATGGAAGCTTCAAGATGCTGTCAGACCAGATCATTGTAAGATGCCCTAAGAGCTGGATAGTGCAGTTAAATGTAGCATGACTAAAATGTGCAAATGGCAGTTCAAAAGTCTTCAAAATGTCCTGAAAACAGCATGTGGGACTATAGGAGGAGGACGATATTGTATGACTGCAAAGTATGTATGTGATCAAACTTTTCAGTAGCAGTTCAGAAGTTTCAGGTCGGCCTTGGCTTAAGTGTAGGTGTAAATTTGACTGAAATAGACCTGTCATGGTACAAAATTTTATTGTCAAAGCAAGAAAAGCAACTAGACTACTAAATAAGTAACAACTATATATTATTTCTGTCAGGGCATAAGACAAACAAAGAAGGTGGACCCAAATGCATGGTGGGCAGAGAAGCTTAAGAGTAAACCTTTTTTATTGAAAATGCAGAAAGAAATTGTAGCTTAGGAAGTGACAAACTGAGCATGGCAACAGATACCTTGATAAAATAACTGATAACTGAACTGAAAACTGGACTTAGGAGCATACTGGGTGCAAGTGGGGGGTGGGTGAGCTGAAGAATATAATACAGGGCAGTTGTGAAAGGAAAAAAGAACAATGCCACAAGAGGGACACTCAGAGCAAATAGTAAACCAAAACCCAGAAAACACAATCCCTTAAAATGACTTAGACTGAGTAAGTTGTGTGAGTACCGTTGTGAAAAAGATGATCAATCTCCAAAGGATTCCACTGTATCTTCCTCCCTTCACCGGTGGGTCTAGCCATTACCTCACTCTTCACAGTGAGTCATTAATCCATGTCTTAGGGTTAGGGTTATTATTACTGTAGGTAGAATAGTTGGTACTCCTGCTCACACTATACATTCTTTAGATGTCATCCCCTTAGCTGTATATCTAGCCCACTTATACCAATTGTTAAGTCTAGCCACTTCCCAGAGCTCACAGTGCTACTTATGTTGCAAAAAAGATGATCAATCTCTCAGTCAATTTAATCACCTAACTCAACTCTGTAAAGTACAGAAATAAGGACAGTTCTGAAGTTCAACAGCTCAATTGCGGTTTATTACACAAAGATACATCACTTTTATAGGAAGCCAAAAATACTAGATGATGGAGGCATGTTTTATCTGAATTTGGCACTGTTTTGGGGAATTCTGTCCTTGTGAAGTTGACCCAGATCTGGCACAACCCTTACCTCTTGAACCTAAATTCCAGTAATTGCGATATCATTCTCAAAAGCATTTGATATGTTTTTATTCCCAGAAATCAACTTATCTTCTAAGTCCCGGAAAAAGTTCCCTTATTTGCTCATTCTAATAGGTAAATGGACTATACTTATGTAGTACTTTTCTAGTCATACCACTCAAAGTGGTTTTATACTACATAATATTCATCCATTCATACACTGACAACAGGGGCTACCACACAGGGTGCCAACTTCTCCAGCACAGTTCAGTCCTATTATAACAAGAAGAAAAGGCTTACGTCAGTGGTGGAACAGTGGAGAATAGCAAATACAGAGCCACAAAGCTTAATAGGCTCAATAACCACAAAGAATAACAGGAATTAAATAGGGGCACAAAAAGTCCAAAAACACAAGTCCATGACACTTTCAGGCTATCCAATAAAGACAAACATTTCAAATAAATGAAAAACACCAGAAAAACACCCTAACACTGCCATTATGTGGCATGTGCAGTAACCACTCATCTCCAGAGGTGCGCTAATCAACAGCAAATCAGCAAATCAATTCTAAAATCACAGGTAACCAGTGAAGGCCAGCGATAATTGGAATAATAAAGTCTCATCTTGGTACCTGCTAAAGACCTGGCTGCAGCGTTTTGACTTTTGATTATTAACATGTGGTCAAGTGGCTATTACCACATAGATATCAACTGAGTAAAAGTAGAAGTAAATGGATAAATATAGAACTGGAAACCTGCTTTTCTCCCAGACAAGATTGTAACACTTTTAGGAGCATCTGAAAAGAAAGTCCCCATCCATGAAATGTAATGCAGTTTGGAGTGTAACAGAATGCCACACATGGAAATAATCCTGTTCTGTTGAAAACTTAGTACTCAGTTGTCAACCCTAAAGCACCTGAATAAAATTATTTAGACAACGAGAATCCAAAATGGGTTTAGCTGGTTTGGTTATACATCAATGTTGCATGCAGTGAATGAGAGTTGGGATGTTTGTGTTCTCGTCTTTTAACTTCTTTTAACGTTAAGCTCTTTTTTATATTTGTACATGTTTTATTAATATGGAATAAGTGCTCCTGAGTCTTCTCCAATTCAAAATAGATTTCCTCTCCAGTGAGGCAGTAAGTCAGACAATGAGGATCATATACACCAGAGCTATTGCAAGTTATCTCAACTACACACCGTAAGTTTGGATAAGGTGACACAGTGAAATAGCCAAAAGGTTTGAAGAGAAAGCGCGGAAATGATGGGGCATTAGACAACGCCTGAGGAGAAAGCTGCGTCAACAGATTCATGGAAAAACCCCAATTTCTGGGAAATAAGCTGGACGAACTGCAGAGAAACAGCTCCCACAAGATGGACTCCTGGGACTCCTGCATCATAGCCTTCAGCGGAACTTGGCTCTAAGCATGACAAGGACTCTGATCTATTCATGGAGGGCGGAAACAAATAACTGGGAAATCACAAGGAGGAGGGGTAGGTTTGTATGTAAACAGATGCTACTGCAATTCTGTGACCATCACTGAGCCTACTTGTATGCCAAATATATGACACTTGTCTGTTTCACCCCATTCTTTTTATCTAGAGTTCCCCCAACTCTTCATTACAATGGTGTACATCCACCTGAAAGCAGGTCCTGCCGCTGCCTCCGCTGCCATTTTTGAAGTGATGCAGATATTTTTCCCGATGCGCCTGTTAGGTGGCCTGAGTGGCTGAGGCGACCAAAGAGGAGACCCAGACACAATTCTTCAGCAAAAGCATTTTTTTTAAATTTAATTTTGTCAGCACCTTCAGAACGCAACCTCTATCCTCATGCTCTTCCAACTGAGCCCTATTTATACAGTGGTAATCTCTAACACCTGGACCATACCATTAACACCACACCTGCCTAATAAATATCCCCCCAAAAATATACGTATATACATAAATATCCACATAAAAACCTATACAATCCCTCATATCCCATGTCAATACAATAAATATATATCTATACAAAAACACCCTATTGTGATTTTACTGCAGAAATATTAATCTAGTTATAGTCCAGTGGTAGATGAGTTTTTGCAATAGTGTGAACTCTCCTACCTCCAAATTAATATAGCAAAAACCAAAGATGTGGTTAATGATTTCATAAGGAACCCAGATGCACAAAGACACTTTAATCAAAGGTCAGACTACTGAGGTGGTGTAATCCTACAAATATCTTGGAACTGTCATTGGTGACAAATTGAATTTTGAAGCAATCTGTGAAGCTATATGTAAGAAGGGTCAACAGCATCTTCATTGTTTCATTGTTAACTGTCTCTCACTTTCATGTTGACTAAACCATTCTGACCATGTTTTATCATGCTTTTATTGAATCTGTTTTATTTTTTTTTTTGGTGTTATGGTTCGGTCACACACCTTTAAAAAAGAAAAATGACTTGAGCCAAATTGTTAAATGGTCATTTTGTTTGATTGGTGAGTTTCAACATTCTCCAGGCTCCCTTTATTGCAGACAGTTACAGAGGATTGTTTTTTTCTATTTTAAAGGATGACTCTCACCCCTCGAGCTGTGAAGTCCAGCTTCTTCCCTCCAGACGGAAATATTATTGTATATCAGATAACTGTACAATGATATATCACAATAAGCACATTACATTAGTAAAGATGTTCTCAGACAGCCTCAGTTTCCTGTATGGGGGCATCACAGTTTCAGAATTTCAAGGTCACAACCACAAACCACTATGAGTGACGCACTGGTGGGCACCATGGTTGGATCTTGTTATACTTCCATGACTCGAAAAGATGAGAAACTCAACACAGTCCAAGATAGTATATTTGAAAAAGAGCAACCTAATTTGCCCCTATAGTTTTCCAACCTCAAAGGACAGGTGCCCAAAAGAACCTTGCAAGAGTTTTTCCTCACTGTAATCATCCCCCCTGTTCATACTGACTATCAGAAGATACCCTTCAAATTCACTTTCTGTGTATGAGAAAATTCACAACAAGTAGGGTACAAAGTTCCAGCAGTTTGAATGAATCATATCAAGTAGATATCTACTACAATCATTCTGCTGTGGAAATATAGCAACAGAAAGACTTCAAATAAACATTTAAAACAGGCTTGTAAAAAATGGCTAATGGTCAGTATGGATAGGAGGAATGATTGTGGAATGAAAAAAAAAAAACATTTTAATGTTCATTTAGGCACTTGACTGTTGTTTTAAGACAGACCTGATTTGCTGTGAACCCATCCGTGAGTGCTGTTTATCTCATCAGAGTCATTATGGCCTCAGACAGGGGCAATTGTAGGATCAGACCTTTAGAGAGCCCAGCTGGTGCTGGAGCACCCCTAAAATGGGTCTAAAATTGCCCCTGTCCACAGATGTCCTTCCATTTTGATTTGAACCACATGGCACAGCAACAACTGTCCCTCTTCTTTGAGAGACTAAGTAAAACATTTGTTTTCAAACAAAATAAATAAATTGCTGTTTACTCAAATCCAGGTCATTTAACCTATCACCCACCCTCCATCAACCATCTTTCAATCACATTCAACTGAAAAATCACTGCAAAGAATTTAGAGTTTATATTGAAATAATTTCAGTACAATATGTATTGATGTCGCCCCACATCTCCCTCTGGTGGCATCTTTGTTTACTTACACTTCCCATATAGATCGGTAATCTATCTGTTTCTCCTGAGAGCTCGATGACCTCCGGGATCTCCTGTGTTGGTCTTATTTGTAACAAACAACTATGGCAGGGGTGGAAGCAACACAACCAGCACAAGTCGATATTAACAAAACTAACAGCGACACAGCAGAAGGATATGACAAGAAATGTATTTTCTGCAAGATCGTAAACAAAGAAATGGGCACAGATCTTCTTCACTGTGTGAGAATACTGTCATAATATAATAACACAGCTACCTTAGCCAGCTAGCGCTAGCCAGCTGTTATTAACCCCTGTGTATTCCAGTTATGTGTAACAGTGGCTGTAAGATTATAATATTTGATTTTCATTGAGACTATTAAGTTTAACTGTACAGTGTTATAGCTGACTTTATACGAGGTTTAAGGTGGTGCCTTATTTATGTTTTTATCATATTGTATGTACATTTTGTGTCCATCCTATTCAGACATGTAGCCTTGTCTTCTACTACGAAGCTCAGAGTTGTCTAGCTTTTTTAAGTATACACCAAAGGACCCTAAACAAAGTCAGTTACCTTTAATTTACTGAAGTTAGCACCATAGGTGTTGCTTTCGTATCCTCCCAGTCTGACATTGAAGTTAAACGTGTGTTTAATTTCCCTGGCAGGATGAGGACATCTCCTGTTTCAGAGACATCAAACCTGGAGCGCCCCACCATTACCTGGTCGTCCCAACCAAACATGTTGGGAACTGTAAATCTCTCAACAAGGAACATGTGCCTTTGGGTAAAGTTAACAAGCTAAAGTTTACAAGCTTTATTACTGATACATGTAAAAAAAAAAAAACAGCTCTGACTTTGTTGTACCCTACTATGTCTCAAAGCTGCTGTCAACTCCATTGATCATTCATTACTAACTCATCTTGTGGACTTGAACTTTTATTTTGTGTCAGCTATACAGAAATGACGTAATATATGGTGGCTTCAATTTTGTATGGATATGCTAGAATTAAGAGCAGTACTCCTTGACAAATTGCATCTGGTGCAAAAATGAATTTTTAAATGTTTTTGTTGTTCTAACCAGTGAAGCAAATGGTGGAGATGGGGAAGGAGATCCTGCAGAAAAACAACATAACAGACCTCAGTGATGTCAGGTGGGATAATAATCAACACCAGGCCTAGAAGAACAAACAACACACAGTGATGCCAGACACTGATAAACATGACCCCTACTTATACGCCTCATCACAGTATCTATTTTTGTAAACAGTACTATAGTAAACAATTGAGACAATCTTCTAGACTATTTAAGTAATTGGTAAGTGATAGCTTTGATCACATATCTGTTGTTTTGTTTATGTGACAGTTAAGAGTAACTGTTGTACACATCCTTGCTGTAGACCTCATCATATGTTAAAAGAGTGAGCCAGTATGGAGTAAAGCCTTTTCCNTCAGATGGGTTTCATGTCCCGCCTCTTCTACAGACTTAACTCCTATTGGTTTATCACAGTAAGCCTTCTATGCTCAATTTACACTGTGTTCTAGTAAAAGTGTTGTTAGAAATGTGAGGAAATGTAGGAAAGGCATGTCAGGAAAGATGAATTTATTGG
>JANJYP010251862.1:0-15042 GCA_024605115.1 Rastrelliger brachysoma | reverse complement strand
AAGTCATCTGTGATCTTTACTGATCTCTACTGGTAGTCTGGGAGAACTGCAACAACAATTTTTTTGCTGTGAATCTTTCATGTGTCTTTATCAAAACACTGTGCTTGATATAAATCCCACACATATAGGAAATCCTATTATACTACATTCGTGTTACAGTGATTATTGTTGTAGCCAATGCACCTTTAACACATTATTGTTTCTCCCACTAATGATGTAGTGTAAATCATCATTTGTTTCTATCGTTTCAAATACATGGGTGTATTTACAGTTTCTTGTACAGCTCCAGGAAATAGATGAGTATCATCTGCTGTTCTTAAAGTAGTAACTTGAGGAATAACAGATCACACTTTATGTCTGATACTGATGGTTATTTCTCATCTCTATGATATGATAATATGTCTTGTGTGATGTAATATCACATTGGAAGCGCATTTCTGCTGCTAATTATGCCTGTTCTGGGTATTCAGAAGCCTACATACAACATCATGTGACATGCTCCACACACTATAATACTACCGAGTTACATAATGAGTACATAATGTTCACCAGCAGAACAGAGCATGTGTGTCTCACCTTGGCGATGTCATACATGACGGAGATCTTGAACTCCCAGTCCATGAAGGTCTCCTCTGGGTATGAAACCTTATCATTCAGTACATACTGGAAGAAGAAAGGGACAGAAAGTATTTTTGTATGTGTGTGTGTCTATGTTCGAGAGCATTGCCACTTTCTGTCTCAGTGAAAGTAATCAGTCTCTCTTATACATGCATTGTTGGGTCTTTTCCATTGTATTAAAGAGTAAGGTTCTAGACCTGCTCTTTGTGTAAAGTGCCTTGAGATGACGTTTGTTGTGATTTGGTGCTATACAAATAAAGATTGATTGATTGATTATATTCTGCACTCATATTTGATCTTCTGTTCTGTGGTAAACTTTTGACTAAAGCTCCATTTAAAGCTGAATGGAGTGCGTGTCATACATACTTTGAGTGACCCCCGCTCTCCATACTCGAACACTCCGAACACACCCTGTTCAAACTTCACTGTGCCATAAAACTTTGTGAGGTTGTAATAGTCAATTTGCAGGAGCTGCAGAGAAAAGGGAAGGAAGGGTTGTTTTTCATAGGAGACAGCAGCTCTCTGAGCCGCGCAGAGGCTAGACACATTAATACAAAGGACAAGCAATACAAATCTGATGGGACCACAAAGTGCATCAAGTCAAAAGCACATCATCACAAACCCCCTGCTGTGTGTGGTCACATCTTACCGCATTCAGTTCTATCTTCTGGGTCTCATCAAAGTTCCCGTCTGAGTGCTTGAGTTCCTTCAGAATCACAATCTGAAATTGTTGCAGTAACACTAATCAGAGCAATAATCCCAAAAAAAAGACATCTTTACATCCAGCACAGTGCAAAGTATGGTGATTTGTTTGCTAAGAACAACTGTGTTGTGAGTGCTGTGTCCAACTACCTTCTTGTCATAGAGTGCCCGGCGGATTGCAAATTTCTTCCTCCTCTCATCTTCAATCTGATGGGGTCAGATTTAACAAAGTATGTCAAAGCTCTTTGGTTCTCTTAATGTTGTGATGGATTCATGTTCAAGAATAAGGTCAACATTATGGAGAAATCATCCAACAAGTGATAAAAAATTCAAATTTGATCATAGTGATTGCAGATTTCAAGATAAGTTTTGAAGGCAATGTAGAAAAGCCTTCATGTTGATTGTGAGGTTCACACCCTATTTACCTTTAGAGAGATTATATTCAGCTCATTGTTTTCCAGCAGAGTGATGAGATCATGGCTGATGTGAGACCAGCGTTTCCTCCGTAGCCGATCTCTCCTGTTCTGTCTGAAAGGGACAAAACATATAACCAGGTGATAAAATAATCACTAAACTAGTCATGAAGATGTGGAGATGTGCTCCATTTTTGAATAGTGAAGACTTTAATTAAATGGAAACCCTCTGGTCTGGTCTAACTTTTACCAAACTCACCTGTAGAAAATGAAGGCGATGGTAGCCACCACAACTACTGTGACAGCCAACACAATGACAATGATGTCATGAAGTGCAGGCCCTGAATTGTGAAAACAAAAAAAAAACACAATAACAGGTTATGGTTTAAGCATTCAACAGGAGTTAGTGTGTTTTCTTGAAGATTTTTGTCTTCAGTGCACTCAAGTTATAAAGCTGTAAAATCATACACATCTCACATTGTATATGTGTTGTGACTTAAATATTCATAAGTTGTACAGCTGAAGCGACCCCAGTATCAAGGGTCAGGTTGAACCAGTGTTTTCTTTTGGAAAGTAATTCTTAGCTACTTATTAAATTGTAGAAAATAAAAACATATTGTAACCTTGTGAGAGTATTTCCTCTTAGGTTGAAAAATTAGAGTACCATGTAAGTACAGAAATATGTTTGGCAAAATACTGTCACTGAGTTGTAGGTAAAATCTGTCAGTATGAAAACAACATTTAGCCTTGAATGGCACACATCATTCTAAACTACTGACTCCAAACTACTAACTGGGATATTTGCTGCTTCATCTTTACCAAAAATTTAAATCTCCACTAAAAACAGAACATATTCATCTTTAAAACACATCTGCAATTAAATGTCAGATTCACTACCGACTGATAACACATTTGAAGATTGCCAGCAATAAACAGCTAACAATGGGTGTCTAAGAGGTGTGCTTATGTCTGTTGCTTGTGTCTGAGTGTTCATATGTGCGTGTTTTACATTTACCTTGGTCAGGACTGGACTCAGGAAGTCTTTTCCCCCAGATGAAAGAAGGGGCTGTGTCATTCACTTTGGTGACGCCGAGCTCAGTGTCGAATATAAATAAAGTTCGGTACTGAGGATCACATGTGAGGAGAAAATGACACATTTCAGCTTAAAGAAGAGTTATCTCACTGTCTTTATATGGTCACTGATAAATATAATTAACACAGAAGAATGACATACTGTATTGTCAGTGTTGGTGTAAATGATAGAGAGATTCACATCTCTGTCTCCTTTATTGTCCAGCTTGTAATATCCAGCAATACCTGAAAAGAATTTTAAAAAATGTCTTTGTCATTCAATTCTTAAAGGTTTGGTATTGTTCTCTCTTAAGTTAAGAAGACGATAAAAGGACCTGACAGACTTCAAATTATGAATGAAAGTCTTCTCTTTAAGCATGTGTGTTTCAATGGCACACTCACACCCTATTGGCTATAACACCTAATCTCAGCCCTGTCTTCATCATGTCTGTCAAAACAATAATTTGTTAGAGCAGTTGACAGCCTCCATGTGCTAGACCTCACTCACAAAAGACACCAGTGTCAGATTTCAGGAACCAAAGTGTGAACACATAAGTAAAGTCAGGGAATGTGGGCATTTAACTGTTAAAGTCTGGTAATATTTTATTTTACTTATTATTTTAGACTTAAAGGTGCAGCGTGTAGAATTTGGTGGCATCTAGAGGAGGAGACTTAGCAATAATGGAATATAATATTAATAAGTATGTTTTCATTGGTGTATAATCACCTGAAAATGAGAATTTAGTTTCCATTACTTTAGAATGAGACCTTTATATGATTCTACAGTAGTCCAGAGTGGAGAAACCAAATCACTGACTCTATTAAGGGAGTGAATTTTGCAGCCAGTGTAGGTTTTCTTACAGGCTTGAAACAGGAGAATAGAGGTGAGGGATATGCATGTTGAATACCTGCAACCTGACCAAAAGATACACACTGCACCTTTAATATATTTAAATTGGTCAACTTGTAGGTCGATGAAATTATTTTAAAATATAAAAGCTTCTAGGTGGTGTGTTGAAGGTATTGAAACCAATTTGACTTTGATTTTGCAAAATCAGATTTACAGAAACTCCTCCATTTTTCTTACCTTCGAACGAGGTGTTCCTGAAGTAATTCACGTTAACATATTGCATGTCGTGTATCTCTGATGGAGAATTTGTCTTAATTTCCCGCATGGCACGACCTATCAGCAGCACTGAATCATGGTATGCAGCCATGTAGTCGGTCATCTGAAGAGACACACACAAATTGATTAATGGGGGGCGGGGGTGAGCAAGGGTGTAGAGCATGTGTGCTAAACTTTTGTCCGCTTACAATGAGAGACAATGGTATAAGATCTTATAATATTTCATCTATCAACATTATCAGGTCAACATTTTCTTTGTCTCATCACTTGGAACCAGAAATCTTAGAAAACTGGGCAAATAAAATCAAAACTATCTGCATAGCTATAAGTGAGACATTTGTGTGAATTGACCCTTTAACTAGATCCTAACCACAATAGATATCTTAAGATAGATAGAAGTTTATGCCGCAAATATATTAAAAGGCATTGTTTGACATCGTGCTTCATTTTCTTGCCATTTAACCAAGCAACCATGGCAACAAGACTTCAGATAGAACCAAGACTCTCAGTCAAGAAAGTTAACCATCTCTTGCCTTGTAGCTTCATGTTTAACAGACAAATATGAAAGGGGATATTGATTTCTCTAACTCTTGGCAAGAAAACATGTAAGTATATCTACTAAGTTTAAACAGTGGAACGAGGAAGAAGGTTGTTGAGTAATAATTTATGATCTTACTGCATTGGGGTCTGAAAAGTTTGTGTTGATTGTGTAGTTCCTGGTATTGGGCATCGTCACTACCAACACATTCTTCATGAATGGCAATGCTGTTTTGTTGGTGTAGTAGTGATCACTGTAGGAAGGAGATAGAAGAAGTTCTTAAAATCCTTACATATCAGATATAAATCATGTAAGTAGAATATTTGTAACTCCTCATGTAGGTATCTGTAGCTGACAGATTAATAAAATATGTTGAATAATTTATAAAAAAAAAAAAATAGCAGAACACTCACCCCCACCCACTAAAATCTTAATAATAAATATTAAATTACATAAAAGCAATAGTAATAGTACATTGCACAGGTGATCCTAATGAAGTGAGTGAGTATTGGTGTATCTGTACAATATGTAGATACAGGACATACATATACAGAAAGTATCTAGAAAGTCAGTAAAAGAAAGAAGAAGAAATTCAAGATTGATGTGTACTGACTTGTAAAGATCAATAAGGATGAAGACTATATCATTGCCATCTGCTGCACTGGTTAGATTTTTCAGCTCTGCTATGTCCGTTGGTGATCCACATATGATGAACACTACAAACACAAAAGCTTTTTGTAACAACAGTCGAATGCATTTATAGCATAGGTGACCTTGTCGCGAGTCAAACTCCATTTAACAGCCAGACTGATTTCCATTTAAATGTCCACTTCAACCTTGAAACTGAAGTTAATGCCAAACCAAAAATGACCTCTTAGCTGTATTAACAAAATATTAAAAATGACTTCATCTTGAAACTTGAAAAGGACAATTTTATTGGACAATGTAGGAGTAAGATTTAATTATTTTTAAAATATTGTTTATCATAAAACTAATATTGCCATAGAGTCATCCCCAAAAACAAAAGGTCAGTAATTTGTCTTCTATTGATATTCATAAATGTGTCAAGGTTACAAATTGGAATGTTGATAAAGTCAAACTTAAGTATTTACCCTTGTTAAAGTAATATCTGCATTGCTTCCTTCTATAAAAATGAGACCAGACAGGCAGTTGTCTACAAAATGCATGTTAAGTTGTTCTTTAACTCACGGTTACTTGTCCTTTTTCTAGGTGTTTCAAGTAATGGCTTCAGGTCGTCTGGTTTGCGCAGAAACTTCCTCACAAATGTACTGTCCGCTTCCATTGTGTTTATATACCTGTAAAGGAAAGTCAAAATACAGCAGATACAGATTATTCTCATGTAATATTATTACTGTTACTTAAACCTATCATTCAAATGTAAAAAAAAAAAAGAAAATACATCATCACCATAGATTCAGACCACGATCTTTCAATGATGTACTCAAGTCAAAGATGATTTCTGAAGCGTATTTAAAACAATCTCAGTTGACCAAAGAAATCTACAAGATTTGGTGTAATTAAGTGACTTTACATAATAATTGACAACTTTAACTCCTCAATAGCACTGAAGGCATGTGGTGTACCACAAAGCTCACTCCTTAGCCCTGTATTGTTCAATTTGTATGTTAACCCTCAGGCATGTCACCATTTCATTTCTGTGTCATTGACTCTCAGCCCTCTAAATCATAGAAATCTAGATTCTCTGTACTGCTTCCTTGCTGCATTTCAGGTCTGGATGGGCTTCAATTTGCTGCAATTGAAGATGAATAAGACGGAAGTCCTGGTTATTGGTCCTGATCACATTTTTAATAGTATTACTGCCTATCATGGTCTATTAACACATGTCCTGGCTGAATTACACCACCTATGATGTTCTTTTAATTTTGATTTGCTAAAATGGTGTATATTGTATTCCGTGAAGCACCTTTAAAAATGTTTCATAGGTAACTCACCAAAAACAGTCCTCCGTGTTGCTCTGCTTCTTATAAACATAGGCTGTCTCCCACTGAGATTTGAGCGCGTTTGAATCTTTCCAGAATTTGATGAAGAAGTGTAAGAGCTTGCGTGCTGGTGGCAGGAGGCGTTGCAGGTTGAGAGTGTTGTCACAGGTAGTACCGAAGCTGCCAGCTGAAATGATGGGTGTGCTGAGATTTAGACCTTTTTCCAGACTGATAAAGAGAGATAAACAAAGACAAAAAGGTGGTGTGAGATAGAGACATAGTAGACATCTACATGGAGGGTACACACATATCCACCACAAAACTACTCTAACATTTATACATATTAAATTCTGTTTTGATGTGTAAATGGTGCTTTCAAATGCATCATCTGCATCAGTGTAAAAAACAAAACTTACTCAACAATTTGGAAAGTAGCATAATGGCAGGTGGGCCCAAGCACGGCACACCCCAGTCTGCCTGATCTCTGTAAGAGAAAAGAAATGTGATAAGTTTGAATCATTATGTCTCACATTTGCTGATATATTATACAAGCCTATGCATACATATTATGGTAAATGTATATCATGAGGCTAATATGTTTGGAACATAATTCTATAGCTCAGCTACTCACCGACAGGTTTTTTAGCATGTCCACTCCCTCGCATGTGCTTCCTTGGCAGCCTTTATGTCTGTAAATGGTTGTGTTTAATCCATTGAAGCTGGGTGTCAGATTTATCGTCTCTTTTTTTAAAAATTATTATCGTAGTTTGTGGAAAGAAAGAAAGGCAGATAAAAAACATTTCAGGTTTCAGTTTAGTTTGTGGGTTTTCAGTAAAATGGATGTCATCATTATATCCTCCTTTAAAATGCAGGTGCAGGATTACTATTAGTGTCTCTGGGGTACTTTGATGAAGTGTAATTTGTTTGTGATAAAGCATAATACCAAATCAAGTGATAATGTTTGATAAGGGCTCTGTATTACTTGTACGCGTACTGCTTAATATATGTGTCTAAACAAGTTATGACAAAAAATAGGGGCTCACAGTTCATTTTTACCCCTGTGTCCATAGTAGATTAATGACTCAGTGCTTTTTAAACAGTTTTATCATTGCAATGCAGACCAAAGATCATGTTAATGTTAACTAGCATTTAGTAACCATTAAAGATTTTCCTTCTGATATCACCCATATCAAATGAGTTACAAGTGTTGCGAATGATCAGTCATTGGTTGATTTGTCCTGTGAAATGTAAGAGATGATTTTTAGTTTGAAATCACTGGAGAAATTAAAACTATAAGATAAAATATGATTGTGATATTACACTACAGCACATATGATAATACATTAAACTGGTGTATTCTTCAAAATTTTGCTCAAATACTGTGTAATCTAGTACCACGGCATACATTGTAATGTAATTGTTTTGGATCCATAATGCATGTACACATGCTACTGTAAGTGTAGATTACAGATATCTTCAGGTTGTGTTTCTTTTTTTTCTTCTTCGTCTTTTTTTACCGTTTGCAGGATGACTGGCGGTCTCTTTCGCTATAGCCTTCAGTACTACTTCCTTCACAAAATTCAGGCTCCAGGGAGACACCTCGTCCTCCAGCAGGATCACATTGATTGTAGTCCCATTTGGACACTGTCCCATGACCCGAGCAGCAAGAATCCCCAAGGTGCACAAGCATAACCACCAGCCACCTTGACCCATTCTCAGCTCAGAAGTTTGAAGCATTTATATTACTGAGCTAAAAGTCCATGGTCTGCAAAAGCTTTCAGTGTTTTTCCCACCTCTTCTACTCCGAAGTCCAGTATGTCTACAGCATCACCACACACTCCAAAACCTCGAAAAATAACATCTTGTCCAAAGAAAATCCACCAAAAGAATCAATGAAATGTTAAATTTACATGAACAGTATCATGTGCAAAGGTCCTCCTCTGTTCTCACCCTTGAATGTTTCACTTCTCAAGCTCACACTTCCTCTTTCCTTCTAAGTAGGCACTCACCTGTCCTTTTCACATCAAGTTGTTAATGTACAACCTTTAAAGGCACAGAGGCGAGCCATATAACCTTACTGGTGGTATGCCAAGGTCTGTATAAATCACAAGCCCCAAACACAAACAAACATTGAGAACAGATTGAATCTGATTGGGATTTTATTGGTAATTTAAAAAATTACACCATAACAAAAGACAAACAGTTTAAAATTGAATAGGACTAATAAATATTACAAGCTACAGGAAAAGAATTGTTTTTGGGATGTCATTGTAATGAAAACTTAAAATCAACTGCATTGACATTGAATGCATTTTGACAGCAACTTGATGGCAAGCACCTGGAGAGTCACCAGGAACTGTGGCTCCTGTGGTGTACTGTGTGCCATGAAATGATGGTGCTATGGTGATGACAATCACGGAAGTAGGCCACACAACTAATTGTATCTCAGAATCAGAAAAACTTTATTAATCCCAAGATGGGCAATTCAGTTTGACAGCCCCCGGTCTCACATAATAAAATATAATAATTATAATCATATATAGTAACAGCAATAACAAATGATGGAGATATGTAATTATTCAGCTGATTTAATATTACATGAAAGGCTTGGACTGAAGTCAATTTTAAAGTAGAAGTAGTTGGACTTTGTGGTGAAATAAACATATTAATGTTCTTGTTAAGAATTAGCTAGGGTTAGATTCATAGATCGACACAAAATTGGAAAAAAGTAAAGCTATCATTAGTATAGCTTAGAACAAAAACTAAAAATGTGGGGACAGCTAGCCTTGCACTGTTTGTTTAATCTTAACAATAACCCCATTGTGAAATTTAGAGCTGAGGAACACAGGTATTCTAAATGTTTCTGTCCAACATATGCCTTCTAACAACAACAACAAACATATATTTAAATGGTGTACATTTGTATTTAGCTTCTATATTTTCGAGCAAAGTTCAAATATAAAATGTTGCAAGAATTTGAAGATCAACTGGTGAGATTACTTTGCAATTAAATTCATGAGGGAACTGAAAACCCCCCAGCAGCAATCACAACTGACTCTAACCAAACACGTATGGATTATTGGATTCACCCTGTATGTGTGTGTGTGTGTGTGTGTGTGGGTGCGTGCGTGTGTGTGTGTTGTTTGCGTCTTTAAGCAAACACAGATCCACAGCTTGTTAATCTTGAATTTACATTAAAAACAAAGCAAGCACAGAAAGGAGAAGAGCAAAGGTCAGCCAGGCCATAAAACTTGAACACGGATAATATCCCCATGCTGTAAAACACACCCACATCTGTGATTGATCTCAGGAAGCTTTTTACACTGTTTATCTCTTTCACCTCGCAGTGTAGTTGCTGTAGGTGAATTAATCCTCAACTTAATTATTCTGCAAAGAGACTCAATTACTCCAATCTGATCATCTCAATTAAATCATTAAATGATCAGGTTATTGGTGTCTGATGGTCTGAGCAGCAGTTGTATGACACTTTAAATCTGCGTCAACACCATTTATGACAGGAATTCAATTTCACTATCAGCTCCTCACCTGGAACAATTAACTTACAAAACACACACACACACTGGTCTTAAGTGTGGTTTGTGAAAGTGGCACGCACACGTTCATCTAGTCACATCTATCAATGGGTGATTTCCCATGCTTGCTTTGCATGAGACTGAGGGAACCGACCTGAGTCTGGGTATGAAGCTGTGTCTTTAGAATATCTGTGTGGTGACTGTGACTGAAAATAAACTTTGACCCTAACCCATGCATTTTATCTGTATTTTTATCCAAAGGTTGTGCTCCTTGTCACATATTTACAACAGTCAAACTAACAGTATTAATGGCTGCATGACACTGTACTAATTGGACCGGAGCCATTGTTCTTATCTATGCTTTTCCTGCAATGAAAAAATCTCGGCTCCATTCAGATTGTGTTTCATATCCTGATTATATTGTGTTAGGCATAATAATAAAATGTTAACATTTTTCAGCTGCTGCGTCGGCATATTGAGGGATGATGTATCATATTCATGATAATTTAGCAAAGCATGCTTGCTTCACTAAGTGGGAATGTGTGAATATAATGTTCAAGGCTGCCCAAATATTTCATCAGAGCTAAACTCAAGTCTATAATTTACTGCCATCCCTCCCAGTTACATCTTTATTGCTTCATTTTGTCGTACCGAATCTCAATTCAGACATTTTTTCACTGTTAGCTACCACATACTGTCTGAAAACCTGGAAACCTGCCCACAGCCCCATTTTTATTGCATCATTGTGTCTCCATTTGTTTGCTTTCTTCTTATTTTTATTCCCATTATTATTATCATCAGTGTTGATTTTATTGATTTGTCTTGGCATCCACAGCATGTTCAACTATTATCTGTCTTATCGGAATTACAACACGTTTCAATTACTTGCAATCATTAGCTTTTATCTGTTTGTTCATNCTCTCTCTCTCTCTCTCTCTCTCTCTCTCTCTCTTTCTCTCTCTCTCAGTTTGAACTTCCTAAGTTTCTAGTTGGGCTATCTCCCTGTCTCCTGCTGTATGTTTATTAGGGGATATATCTCAAATATCAAGTATATCAAAAGGAATAGTGTCTGCTAATATAGTGGATTTGGTTACAGCCTCCAGAATTATCTTAAGACATTGGAAAACAGTTGTATCATCAGACATTAAGGACTGGATAATGCCATGGTGGAGATCATATCATCATGAGTTTGTGTTCAACAGACTGAAAGGGAACATGGATGATGGAACAATCCCTTGGGAGCTCTTTTTGACCTTTACAAGGACCGATGAAAACTTGGTACCAGTGACTGAATATAATACACCCCCTGTCTTCTCTATTGTGAACTGAATTTCTCTCGTCCCTATATCTAAATATTTTATTTTTATAACTATTTTTTAATTGTATTGAAACATATATGTCTACACAAAAATAGCTTAAAAACTAGATAGGGCAGTGAAAACTAAATTTGTCCAGAGAGCAGAGCTTCTCCCAAACTAATACCACTTCATCAAAACACACAACTTACTGACATCTAGTGGCAGGAAAATTAATGGAAATTTAAAACAAAAACAAAAAGGTCAAACAAAAGGCTGTCGTTAGTTTTGTTAAACAATATTTTTGCAATAGAGTCTGAACACAATAAAATGGGAGATATCAGATGTCAGTAACAGGTTGATAATCTGAACAGCTTGACTCAAGAGGTATATCATCATCAATCAGTGGTTAAATACAACAGATTAGTTTACATTTACTCTTTCTTCAGTACAAATTGAAACACTTGCAGTTAACTGAGACTACTACTGGGTTGATCTTATAAAACACATTATATAAATGAAACCACCATAAAGGCAGTCTGGGAATACATGAAGAGAGAGAAACAGCCAAGACACCGGTAGCAACTTCTTTAAAGTGAAGCATCAACCAACCTGCCTGAATACTGTGTGCAGGTGTACCGAAGAGAAATACTGTTGTTGTACTGATTTGATTTAAAGTTTCTTCTGTTTATTAAACTTTGGAAGAAGTTTAAATTATAACGAGTCATGGCATTTGTGAGGTCTGAAACCTTTGCACAGTGCTGTATATAGAAATCCAGATTGCTGTCCCTGGGGAAAGAGGGTGCAGGTCTGTCAGCTCCTGCAGTGGCCTGATTCGTGTAAGCAAGTTTAAAAATGTGGCCTCCTACTGTACGTACCTGTGTGGGGTTTTTTGTACTTTTTGTTGCAAGCTGTCTTGCATCAACTTAGTTTGTGATTGATATTTATCCATAAAGTCCTGTTTAAATATCCTTACTGCTTGAGAAATAAAGGTAACTGCTTTGTGTATTTATATGTGGTGTGTTATCATGCTTTTGTTTTGTATTTTAACACACTATATAAGAGTCAGTTTAAAGATTATTTGTACCGGAGTGCTCTTTAATGGACTCCAGTGATCCAGTAAGATAGGGACATAATGCGGCCTGTGCAAAAAAATTTCCAAAGAATTATCTGCAACACTGAAGCAGAGCACATAGAAAAAACTTTATCCAAGTAAAAGAGGGCTCTTAAAATAACCGCCCTATTTATTCCACTTTGTTCTGACACCAGCGGGAAAAAAAACAAAAAAACTCTCAACTTAAAAAGAGCGCGGAGGACTCTTTGCACCATATGAATGAAACAATACACGGCTCTGTGAATACAGTAGTAAGTTTTATTCAAACTTTATTTTAATGACAAAAGACAGTGTCACAGTGATTTGACAAAAAATAAAAAAAAAATGCTCATGAACACAATCAAACTTCTCTCACAGTAAAGAAACCCAACAGGTGCAGCGTGCTACTATATTACTGCAAGTCACACTCGAGGCAAGAAATCAAAAGATGCATAGAGACCTGATGATGCCTCTCTGAAGGCTCCGGCTTGTGATACTGCATGATGAAACAGAATCAACACATTCTACATAAAGTTACACAAACAGTACAGAACATGCCGATTTCCAAAACAACAAAACTGCTTGTTATTTTGAACGTCACATAGATATTAAAAATTAGACAAAGATTATGTAGAAATTAGAAAGTTGTGATAGGAAAGGTTGAAGGGTTTTTTTTGTTTATTTGTTTGTTGTTGTTTTTTTGCCTGTCAATGATGACATGACAGTAGCAAAGGGATTTTTAACAGGGTAGTATCATTAGAGTGAGGTGTGCAGTGTATTCAAACAGGCTTAAGATATGCACAAATACTTATAAATGCAGCCTTTAATTACCAAACACCTGATGTTCCCATAGTTACAAATGAAAATAAATAAGTCAATAAATAAATAGTAGGCTAATTTAAAACTTACACCAGGAAGCTTTTGTTGCTCTGTTTTTGTTTTGCTTCTTTTTTCTATCACAGTCATTTGCCATGAAGTATGAAACTTACTGGACTTTCCCATCTTCAGCTTCAATCAGCAGTTCATCCTCCTCAGCCTGACCCACCACCTTTAAGATTATTTTGAATTAATTGATATAAAGAAAAGGTAAAACCTGAGGGGGGTGCAAAATACTGCATTTCACAAGAAGGGAGTCATTATTACAAAGATAGAAAACATGAGAAACATCTGGGCATCAAAACGTTTTTTCTTTTCTGATTACATAAACGATTTTAATATTAGCAATTTGAGGATGTACACTTATTCACCTTTTTCCTCCTTAGATGAAAAGAGCAATACCACTCTGACATAAATGTGGCATCGATCGTCTTATCTAACTCAATGCAAAAAAGCTACTAAGCATTTTTTTTTTAAGGTTACGACATTCCCCTGATGACCCGCAGATTGAGAACTGCTGATTTTAATCTTCCTCCTTACACATGCTTTATAACATTTCAAATCTAGATGTATCTGTGCTCAAGTACATCTACAGTCACTCCATCCTCTGCCCCTTTCCCTTACCCTCCTCCCTCTCCGGTTTCTTTCCCCAACCCCAAACCCTCTGGCCTGGTTTCCCAGCGGCAGGCACACACACAACATTCAGCTACCGCCTCTACCACCGAAACATATGACCGTCATAGGTGCTGGTTACAATTATACTGGATTTCTACACTGGTCAAATAGGCAAAAAATACAGTAGTGCTACAATGTTTAAAAGGAAAATAAATCCTGATATGTGGAGCTAATCCTAGCTCCTGAGGCCGAAACACATTAAGAGTGAATTGAATGTGTGTCGCGATGCCTTCAAATGCGGTCATGGTCATACCTCTTGTGGTAGCCTATTCACAACTTTGGAAGTGTTATTGATGTTTTAAGTAATAGTGGAAGCTATGGAATTTCATTTTTCAGTAAGTGGTAAGTCAATATATTGTAATTATTGTGTTTCTTAGTAATTTTACATGTCTGATGCATTACCCGCTTGCTAGCTAGTTAAATTGTCAGCCTAGTTGGCATCTAGACACAAACTATAACATTAATATTAGCTAATGTAGCTAGCTTTTGGCGACAATGTTGCCTAGCAGCGGTGTTCTCACAACTTAACCACTTAAACGCCAAGCATGTCGTGTACACAACTTCCCATGTCGTAACGACAAGCTCACAAGTTCCATTAGAAGGCAGCAACTTTCTCTTGAAAGTTAAAGGTACCCTGTGGAGTTTTTGACCACTAGTGGCATTGTGGAACAATGTTTTTACAAGTCAATTCCTGTTTTGTTTATCACAGGCGACACAATACACATTCCTGCCACTAGTTTTACAGAAATGTGCTGATCTGCAGGGGGTGTTAATGTGCAAAGAAGTGGAGCAATGCATCAGCAAAGGCAGGGAAGAGGAAGACTGCAAGCCTATAAATACTGATGAATCATTTATGATAGTCAACAAAATTGACTTTGAAATTATCAAATGTATATTCAATACTTTTGTTACACCTTAATGATGCGCAAGATGATTATACCGCACATATTGGTGAGAATAAGCTGTATGTTTAAAGGTGCAATATGTAAGAATCAGCTATTAAGTGAGCTGCAATTGCGCTAATATTAGCCAGCTAGAGCCACAATATCATTATATATTTCACCTGCTTTGCAATAATTTTAGCTTAAGCTAACTGTCCAATAGATGGAAAGCCAGTTTGTGGTCAGACTCCATTTCTAAG
>JANJYP010251773.1:0-10533 GCA_024605115.1 Rastrelliger brachysoma | reverse complement strand
CATGATGCCAAAGTAAATGCCATTTTGCACAGGTTCATAAGCAACATCCTAAACATTTCTGAACAAATCACAGGTGCAAGGTCTTCCTGTTTGTAGTTCACTCCACTAAATGCATTTTTCCCTTATTCGCTGCAGTTTGTGCCACACATGGACGGCTGTGTGCAAAGAGGCAGCTGGCTAAACATCAGCCTCCCCTGGGAGGCAGACACTGACGAGCTCTGGCCCTGCTACCAAAACATCCAACCTGGCAGCTTCTTCCCAGGCACTGGATTGGCAATTTTCAACACCTCAGGTAAGAATATGCAGCATCTGATTACTCAAGTGATAGGCAAGAGTAAACACTGCCTTGTTGAATACTTCTTGGATAACAATATTATACCCCTCTGGATTGACATTTATGTTGACTGGATTGTTAACATGTCACTTTAACAGAGACTCTATTAGTTATGTGAATTATGCTTTTGTCCCTTTGTAGTTTTCCCCATGGGGGAATGGGATGGGGTGATTATTGAATTGTGGGGAGATTTCAGTCAGCTGGATGGGACTGTTTTGAGCATCAGTGCTCCGGCGCAAGAGCTGCTGTTCACTGTAGTGGCCAATAATAATACAAAGGTATGCACATAAATCAGATATGTGTCAAAGTGAATTTGCAAATAATTCCTAGCATCTGTTTAAAACTGCTTATGGCACTGCAAGAGTGTGCTACATGGCTAACATGAATATATGCTTCATGTTAGCCATGTCATAAATACACACATTAATCAAACTTTATCCACAGATTCAGGTCTCTTCTGTCCCTTTCTTGAATTTGCAGGAGGTTATATTTAACTTCAGAGGTGAGGAGGTCAGCATACCAATCACTTTCAGGAGACTGCTGATAAGCTTGCAGACAGATTTAATACACATGCTTCAAGATGAAGATCAATCAAACGCCACTCGGATACCTGTCAATCAAGTGAAACACCCTGATTATTTGGCCACATGGAGAGAGGGCCGTATAGCCTTTGGTGGTCTCCTAGGTGAGAATAAACAGCAGTGATGTGCAGTGCTTAAAAATGATTTATACAGCTTCGAATAATTGTGGGACATCTTTTAGTTTAAGTTCCTAAGTTACGGTTGGACACCAGTTAAGGTCACTTGTGTTTTCTTCTTCCTCTGGTTCATTTTGCAGGTGAAGGCGAGGACAACCTTGGCTCCCAGTTCTTGACAGGTTGTCTGGAGAAGATCCAGGTCCAACGGAAGGATTTGGACTTGGATTTAGCTCTCAAACACATGTCAATCTCCTCTCACAGCTGTCCTGCATAAACGACTGCAGTCTGCATATACTGTATGTGAACTATTTGGCAGTCAGTGCATTTATTCTTTTGCTTTTAGGTCAAAATGATATAAAAATGCAAAGTATGTAAAGTGCAGAAATATTTTTGAAATGATTCAGTACTCTGTACTGGGTTGTGCAGGCTTCTAATAGTTTGTTGTCAAATGTGGTATTTGTGCCAGTTACCCTCTAAAATGTGAAGAATCCACAATAAAATATTAATATGTTTAATAAATGTCTCTCCCACTATACAACAAAATATACAGATTAATATGAGGAAACAGTGTTTTTCTGACTTTGGTGCATGCAACAATATATTTTATGAATTAAATAGGATTGTCTTTCCATCATTATGAATTTTATTGCTGTGTTTAATGCAATATAAAAGCTAATAGCACTTTGACAAGATTCAAATAACCTGTCTGAACTCTAATGATAAACACCAGACTTGGCAGGGACCAAAAGAGAGGGATTTAAGACATGGTTTTTGCTCCCTCTAGTGGATTTTTAAAGGTAATGTTAGAGTCATACATGTATGATGCCATCAAATCAATAAAACATGGAGCAGGAGCAAGCAAAATTGCCACATTGCATGGACATCTGATCTACTTTTTTGTTCATTTAATATATGTTAAATCTAAATTCATTACATGCAGCCTACATGTATCATTCCTTGAGCTGAGCAAGAATAAAAAATAAATAAGCAAAAAACTATAATAATAAAAAAAAATACTGTTTTTGTCCTGAAAACTTTATTAAACAGATCATATATTACAAAAAACTTCAAACTAAGGGACACAGATGCAATATGAACAACAATTCAGTAACACACAGAAGGAAATAAAAGGTAGACTGTGTCTATATATTATTAACCATATACAGTATATCAGCACACAAAAACTTGAAACTTTCAGCACATAAATGTGAAAACAGTATTCTAGTATCAAACAATGAACAGTAAAGCCTGAACATTAAATTAATGGAACAAGAAAAACACATTTTAGTGGAGGAAGACTTTAAAAGAGTCACAGCGCCCCTTCAGCTGAATTTTGAAGCCCCACTGGAAGGAACTATATTTTCCTCAAATAATCTGAGGGCCAATCCTGCTGAATGCATCCATGAAATGAAAAATAACTGCACTTTCATTCAAAGAGGGAGAAAGAGTGTCATTTTAAGGATTTTAGCAAAATTAATTGGACTTTTTGTGGAAAAACATCAGAAAAAAATTAGTCAAAGCAGATTGTTCTTGTATGGAGACACTACATTTCGGTATGCTGGAACTTACACTTCATTCGGCTTAATTTAACCTATTGACCTCTTTCATACACATTTTTTGTGCCAAACAGTGGCAGCAAGACCACAATACATTAATTAGTATAAAATCTAATAATCAATCATTTTGGCCAGGTCAACCAACAGTATCAGACAAAAATGGATGAGGTACAAAACTTTATCAGATGTTATGGTCGAAACTTGTTTATTTATGTCCAATAACATTTTTAATTTGATATGTTGTACAAATTTGACTAATTTTAGCATAGAAATAAACAACAAGACTGTTAATTGATAAGT
The DNA here is from genome assembly GCA_024605115.1 of Rastrelliger brachysoma. Classification (NCBI taxonomy): domain Eukaryota; kingdom Metazoa; phylum Chordata; class Actinopteri; order Scombriformes; family Scombridae; genus Rastrelliger; species Rastrelliger brachysoma. The sequence goes on along the minus strand of JANJYP010251773.1, from coordinate 7,646 downwards.
AGCTACTTGTTTCGCTTATGCAAAGGGAAGATGTAAATCTAGGAAATAGTTTTATACATTAGTGAATGAATTGTGTTGTACAGTAAAATAAACCAATTGTCCCCATATAAACACTTTGCTTTCAGAAATAACCTACTCAAGGGCAACTGAATTTCAATTTTATGAATGAGACATTTTTAGCAAAAAAGAAAATGGGATCTATTTTTTTTAAAAAACATGCTTATATTCATTTTGATAATAGTGGTGCTGTTTTGTTCAATTGTATTAATTATACAATGTTTAAAAGGGTGCAAAATAGAGTGAGCAGCTTTTCTAATCCAGATCCCACCAAAAAACCAAACATATAAACAAAAAATTAACAAGCAAATCAGGCCCAAAAACATTCAAAACACAAGTGAATAAAGAAACAGTAACACAAAAAAGCAAAAAAAGAAAAACACTATTGCAGTATAAGATATATTACAATGTACAACAAGGTCTACAACAATAAGCAACAATAAAACACTATTTCAATGTTATGATTGTTATAACACTCGGTGACAGAAAACAGAAAACTACAGGTTGCCATAGCGCTACTGTCGCAAAGCCCCGTGTGTCGTGAAGAACTGGCCGCCCACTGAAGATGGCGGCGGAGCTGCATCCGCGGAGCGGAAAGCTGATCGGCCTGTCCAACTCCAACCGAACCGCCCGGCGCAACCAGCCAGTCCAGGAGTTCAACCATGGCCTGGTGCTTAGCAAGGAGCCACTGAAGGACCGGGATGTCTTCACCGTCCGTATCGACAAGAAGGTAAACAGCAGCGGGCCCTCCGCCGCCGTTGAGCGGAGAGAGAGCAACGGGACCGGAGGGACGGGCCGGGGGTCTCCTCTCTGCCCGCAGTGAGGGAGCTCGTCTCCGCCTCTCATACGGCTTGACAGTGACCAGGGTTTTTCCGGAGAGACTTGCACAGACATGTAGTCATGTATTAATTTGACAGACGATTAAATAACCGGGACTGTTCCGGTGTTTAACCCGCCCGTGTTGCTTTGGTACCGCCGGTTAGCCTCTGCTAATGAGCCGCTAGCTATGCTAGCTTTTCTGGAAGGTGCTGCAGCGCTGTGTTTATTTATATGCACTGATACAGGAGAGGTTATGTTAGGTTTATACATGTGTGTCGGTTTGGTGTGGTTTTGAGGAGTCTGTGGCGCTGGTGGTCGATGCTTGTCAGCCCGCTTTGTGCCCGTGTGTCTGGGCTGGTTGATAATACTGCAGTGCACTCACCCGGCTGGGCTATCAAACATTACAGACACACATGTAACGCTCAGAAAAACTCCGTGTAAGCATTTAAAGACATACGGGCTTCCTTTCATCGGTGTCATTCATAATATCTGTCTCACTGAGCTTTTGTCAGTCCCTTTAACCATCCACATACATCTACATCCAAGCACAAGGCAACATTAGTCCACATTATATTACACTGCCATGCTGCTGTGAATATTAGGAGCAATTCAGTTATTACTGCTGTACAGTGTGTTAATATGAAGTCACTCGTTGCTGTGATACAAGATTAACCTTTAGTTGATCCCTGGAGAGAAATTTAGGTGAAGAAACACAGGATTAGTGTTGGTACAGAAACTGAGCCAAGGTTGTAAAAATAAGAATATAAATGAAAGTATAGATAAAATAAAGTACTGAACTGCACTGATCTTTGAGCAGATTAACAAATGTACAGTCTGTTAGTGCATAGTCTCAGTCTACAAGTGAATATTTGCGAATATGAGTGAATTTGTAGGATTCAGACAGTGCAGGTCTTATAGTTATAGGGGGCGTCAAACCTTGGTTGTGGACCCTGATGGCTATCAGTACAAAGGACTTGCCAGGGCGCTTTATGGTGTGCTGAGGAAGCATGAGTCTTGAATGTGCTCCTTGTCTTCATTAGGTCATCATACAGAGGTTGTTGGGAGGGGTTCTCCAAGGTAGATCAGCTCCAACGTCCTCCTCATTCTCCCCTCTGTACCCACCTCCAGATTATCCACATCAGCCCCAAATGCAGAGTTAGCCTTCCTTACTGGATTTTATTTACTTTTTTTAAGGATTTTTTCTATTACTTCTGTCATTCAGGATCTTTTTGCATTAAATGTTAAAATGTTCCTTTTTAATATGAGCGGTGATGGAAATTTGTTGCCACCAAAGATCCCTTTCATATGAATTTCACACTTGTGTTTTTTTTCCTTGTGTCAGTTTGTGGTCACGTGATGCTCGCCTCTTCATACCATATCAATATCGCACACAGTGTTTGCACAGCGGCCGTTATCAGCATTGGAGAGCTTGTCTGTTGTAATGGCTTCTGCCTCTGCAGTCTGCCACCCGATTGGGTTCGTCAACATGGTAGCTCTGGACCCTGTGCCAACGCCAACTGGGCCACACATACACACGCATACTAACACACCCTCTAAATGACAGTGTGTCCAGGCCAAGACGCATAGCCAGGTTATTCAGAGAATCTGCCACGTGTGACAGTAAAGCCAAAAAAAACATGTCTTTAAATGCGCCAACTGTATGTAAATGAGTTTCCGTCCCTTACGGCACTCTCAGCCTGATAAGGGCTCTTCATAAGCAGACTCCCGCTCCGTTGTGACATGCATCGCCTGTCTGGAAATCAATACTTTTCCATCACAGAGCACCCAGATTGGCATGACTGCCCATCCTGTCTACTAGGATCCTATAAGCTACAGAGGGAAGTGGATAATGGGAGCAAGAGAACAAACTGATTTATTGGAAACCAGTTTAACTAGAGAAAGACGCTGTCAGCGGTTTAGGGTTATTATTGAAGGGTTGGCTTGACTGTGGTTTAAAGGTCTGAAGTACTCCAGATGAAGAACATGCATCATCAACACTGCAACTAAAAATCATTTTCATTATCAATTATGATCTGAAAACTATTTGCTACACTTCAATCTAGAAAATAGTAAAAAAAAAAAAAAAAGTTGACCACTGCTTCATGAGGCCTGGGATCAGCCTAAAATGATACTCAGACTTGCAGAAACCAGAAAATATTCACATTATATTATTCAGTCATTTCCATTAGTCACATATTGTTCATATTAATCAGAACCAATATTTGATTTTTAAAGCTGGAGATGCATTAAAGTCTACATTAAGATGATGTTAGTCACACCCTTGAACCACAATATCAATTTTCTAACATTCTTACTTTTGATTGATTAGTTTCGTCAGTATTTGTCAATAGTTCTATATAATTGGCATGTGTGAGTAACTCATTAGTATCTGTATTAGTTAATATCTGTGTTAGCTTTTCTGCACTGATCTCTAATTTAAATGAACAATATATTAGTGTTTATAGTTAATAATGTAGCAGATCTATCAAAAGGCACACTGAAAATTTTAGTACGACTCAACTGTGTTAAAATATTCATCTTAACTCTTGTTATTTTCTTTATGTTACATGTTTTTCATCATTTTGAGATGAAATGAGAATGAATGGTGCAGCTCAAACTCAGTGTGTCTTTTCTTTGTTTTTGTTAATATTATTTATGTTTTGCTTATTACTGAGAGAGTTTGTTGTTCCGTCCTCTCCCGGCGAGTCAGACAAACAAAGCTCAGTTTCCTTTTTAATAAGATAGCAGACACCAGCTTGGGCAGACAGGAAGATACCAACTAGGACTGAAGTGTTGAGTTTATGATAACATGATACTAAACCCCCGCAGCTGTTGTATTAAGTCTTGTGTATGATTTGTGCACTTCAGACCCTCTTTTTTTTAATTCAAACTATATTTTGCTAATTTTTTTGTTGTTTTTAAAAGAAAGTCCAGTTGTCCCACTCGGCTCGTGTGAGTGTATCCTGCAGTTTTGGGTTTTCTGAAAAGAGAGAGAGTGAGCGAGACACCCACAAGCGGCTGTTACATAAGAGAAGGAGCGAGGGGAAGGAGATGTCTGTCTCTTCCACGCAGCGACCCGGTCAGACTGAGTTACTACTAAATCTGTTAACCCAGATACTTCGGCTGCCGTAGCACACTGCCTTACATAGCACCTGCCTCAGAGCTGAGGAGGTAAACAGAGGAGAGAGGAGAGAAGAGAAGAGAAGAGAGGAGGCAAACGGGACCATTTGTTTTAAAATAATAATAATAAATTGGATCTCAGAGGATTTTGTTTTCCCTGTCAGCACGGAGGGCAGCTGCAGAAAAAAAAACACAACCCAGGAGTTGGTAGGACTTGAATGTTATGCTCAAGGTCACTTCATCTGTGTGGACGTGTGCCAACTTGAGCTGAAGTCCCATGGAGAGCAGCAGAAAAAAGAAAAAGGGAGAGCGATGGAAGATTGAGCTCAAAGCTTTTGGATAGCTTCTTAGCCACATCACTTTTCCTCCCTGAGGGGGATGAATTGCATCGCTTTTTGTTGGATGGCTCTCTCCGGAGACGGCAGGCGGAGTGCGTCGAGCCGGGAGATCGCTCCCCAGCGGGACGACTGCTGGAATGCCGGGCCCGCGACGGCGACCGTCCGCACGGCTGAAGGGTCCCCGAGAAAGACGACGAGTCCTCCCCAGATGCAGCGACTCTGCTCTATGGCTGACGCTGCAGTTTGTCATCCACACGGGGAGGTGAAACTCAGATGAGAGAGAGAGAGAGAAAAAAAATGTACCGCCGGAGATCAATAAAGTATCACATTAGTGTGAGCGTGTGTTGAGTTTAGTGTTTCTGGGAGGAAATAGAGAAGACGGGGCTGCTCGTTATGTGATCTGCGTCCAATGTCATGAAAAGTTGCAGGTTTTTGCAGCAGAATAGTTGTGTGACTGAGGTGCAGCTTTAATCATCACAGCTGGGTGACACAAAGACAGCTAAAGGACAAAAATGTGATTATATCCTGCTGATGTAGCCTGATCAAAATATATAACAAAGTGTAGCTGTGATATGTAATAATCTGCATTTGTTCTTAACTGAATATATTATCCTGCACCTGGCCTAAATATAGACCAGGATTTGCACACAACTACTTTTCTTTGTGTGTTTCTTAGTTTCTGTTCTTCATGAAATTCATGATGTTCTTTCGAGCTGCTCATGATGCAGCTATTGTCAACTCTTTTATTTCTTATGTGCTCCTGTGTGTTCACTCCGTCCTGCTTTATTGTCAAAGACGCGCTCCCTGAGCTGCGTTCTTCACTGACAGAAAGACTAAAAATAACATGATGGATCACACAACAAGGCACAGCTTTGTTTTCCATCGAAATCTACGGGCAGTTTTTAGCACAGCTCTTCGTTTAGAGAACAGAAGCTCCCACGTCACAGTTTTAGATGCTCCCACATGGACAATTTTTGATCAGAGGAACAGCTGCTAACAACTGTTTGTTACTATTTTCTCCCTCAGGATTTGTTGTTAGAGTCTCTGAATTTTATGTAGTCTTTAAAAAAACTCTTTCAGTTGGCAAATGCAGGACATAAATTCAGGCTTTGAAAACCTGTGAAGTCTCAGATGTGTCATTTTAGGCTCAATACTGAATCTTTACTAAAAGTATAAATGCTTAACTATGTGTATTTTGATTGACTTTCTCCCGTTTCCCATCAGGTGAACTCGTGGAGTGGCTCCATCGAGATTGGTGTGACGGCACTGGACCCTGCAGCACTGGACTTCCCCAGCAGTGCCACAGGCCTCAAAGGTGGCTCCTGGATCGTGTCGGGCTGCTCGGTGCTACGTGACGGCCGCTCAGTCCTGGAGGAGTACGGCCGTGACCTTGACCAGCTAGCTGAGGGTGACCGCGTAGGCATTCAGCGCAGCTCCCGCGGGGAGCTCCACCTCTGGGTTAACGGGCAAGACTGTGGTGCAGCCGCCAGCGGCCTGCCACCCAAACTCTGGGCAGTGGTAGACCTGTACGGCAAGTGCACTCAGGTGACGGTGGTGAGCTGCGAGCCGCCACCACCCTCCACAGAGAGAGAGACAATAGAGCGGGACGAGGAGGTAGATGAGGAGGAAGAGGAGGACGAGGACGAGGAGGAAGAGGTGGTGGTTTGTGGGGTTCGGGAGGATGCAGGGATCACGGCACTGATGAATGTGGCAGCAATGAATGGAATGATGAATGGAGATGAAGGTATGATTTTTTTTTTTATCAGTTCCATGTGTCGGTCTATATTTTTGTTTCTGGAATCTGTTTTTACCTGTTTTCCATGTTTTTCATCTCTCCATCAGTGCCTGAGCTCAGCTGCAATCACAGCAGACCAGACAAGTTCCCTAACAACCTGGAGCCCGATGCAGGTAAGAGAATCCTCCTTAGCCTGTAGGATGATGGACTTTGTGCAATATGACCAGTATTGATAAATTTCTCCTCTTCCTGTCTCTCCACAGTTCTAACGGAGCACCAGCTCTTTGACGTGTTTAACAACGCAATAGTATCTTTTTACCGCTCGGAGGACGAGGGTGGAGGGGAGGATGGATGAGGTGGAGGAGGCACAGGAGGAGGAGGAGGAGGGGGAGGAAGTGCAGCAAGTGACTCTTCTTCCAGAAACGACAGAGGGAGCAGCAGCAGTGGAGGAGGTGCACTCAGCAGTGACAGTGGGACGGGGACAACAGGAGGAGGTGGAGGGGGAGCTAGTAGTGGCGGTGGAGATAGCGGGAATACTAACAACAGTCCCGCTGGGAATGGGGGCGGGGGACTCGCGGTGGTGACAGGTGGCATGACCACCAACGACGCGCTGCTGTTCCACGAGAAGTGCGGCACACTGATCAAACTGAGCAACAACAACAAGACAGCAGAGCGGAGGAGACCGCTGGACGAGTTCAACAATGGCGTGGTCATGACCAACCGGCCACTCCGACACAACGAGATGTTCGAGGTGATTTAAACCACACAAACGCTGGCACCTTTGGTCACGTATAAGTAATGTGACAGCTGTCGTGGGCTTGTCACGATAATGACTTTCCTTGGATGATATTTTGTCTCAGAAATAATTGCGATAAACAATATTATTTTCATTTGAAGAAANTTCCTTGGATGATATTTTGTCTCAGAAATAATTGCGATAAACTATTATTTTCATTTGAAGAAAATGTTATACCACTGATATAATGATAATATAATAGCATAATAATACAAGGGGGGTCGGGATGGGATTGGAGAGTGGGTGCTATGCTTCTGTAAAAGCACAGACAGAATTTNTTTTATACCACTGATATAATGATAATATAATAGCATAATAATACAAGGGGGTCGGGATGCGATTGGAGAGTGGGTGCTATGCTTCTGTAAAAGCACAGACAGAATTGTTTACCTTTTAATTCTTCTGCAGTCCCCACTGAGGATGTCACAGTGAGGAATGGAGGACACTACTCACTTAGTCGATGTGACATGAAGAGCTGCTCATGTGAAGTGTGGCAATACTGAAATAAAAAAAAAAAAGATCAAGGTCATGTCTTTGTATCAAACGTTAAGTCCATATTTAGACATGATGATGTCGATGATTACATCATTGTACGATAAGGCGATAGTGTCATTATTATGCTAAGCCCACTCATCTGCACTGTCACTGATGGTTGTCGGTAAATCTACAATCACCTTCCTCAACAGAATTAAATATTTCTGACTAAATATGTTACCACCATTTCAATACTTTGACAAAACATAATTAGATACTACTATCCTGATATACTTTTATTTCCAAT
>JANJYP010251714.1:0-16987 GCA_024605115.1 Rastrelliger brachysoma | reverse complement strand
AACCTCACACAGGGCACTGAAAACTTAAAAACACAAACTAATGGCTACACTGAGCAATCAACCTATTATTTTGCATCACACAATGGAGTTGCAGCTCGCTATATTTGAGAACCACATCCAGTAGGCCACACACTTAAAATAGTTACTGTATATTATGAGTGTCTGCTGTGATTTGATCTTGTGACAGGGCTGAAGTTATTGTCTCCCAAGTTAAAGGGTGAAATGAAGTGGTGCGCTAAGCAAGCTGTGTTGTATGCTTCGCTCCAGCTGCCTGAAGGACGCTGCTCGGGAATAACCTGCAGCTATTTCCAACCTGTGAGTGAGCAGGCAGAATACACCATTACTAATTTTATACCACGAAACAACAAGACCTATACCAAGACAAGATGTGGGTGTAAAGCTGAAGGAGTCTTCTCTTACTGGCTGCATCTAAATATAAGAAAGGCATCTGTGTATTAGGTGATGCAATGTAAACACACTAAACAAAAGATGGAACCTGAGGCTTGTTTTTTTTAATATAGAGCTTCCATGTGATTAAAATCTACAAACATTTTTCCTGTCTGTACATGCGAGAGATTGCAGTGGCAATTCATTTACGTTGGAAAGAAGGACACATTCTTTTCATATTACTCACAACTTGCCAAGTTTGTGACTCCACTTGACTTAGAAGTTATTCATCTTTCACATTCATGCAGAAAGTGCAAAACTGAGTAGTACAAATGTAGTACATGAGTAACAGGTTATGTAAACTATAACAACTTAAGGTTTGCATGCAGAACCGCTGCTGATTTCGTGCAAGACTTTCCATGCATCTGTCCATATCAGTGAAATTGTTGCAGTTCCAAACTTCTGCTTGCAGAGCCAACTTCTATTTTATTTTTAGCAGTGTTTTCCAAAGAAATTCCTTGCATTTTTTTGATGAGTGCAGCTCTGAAATTAAATCGGAATAATAATTAACATGTTTGAGGAAAACCCCACATTTGAGGCACTACCAAGATCATAATTAAAATTTGCCACAACTTTCTCCAGATGCAGTTATAAAAACTCCAAAACTATTAAACTCATGCTGATGCATTGAGTAGTGGATCAGGGGAACTTTGAAAGCATGTCGTATATGGTTTACAGACACTATTTATCGTTTTGAAGAGAGAAAGTAAACAGTTTTAAGAGGTCAGCTGGAGGGCGAGACAACAGCTGATCAAATTTCGTCCCTTTTACCAAGAACAGACAGTAAACTTTGGATTAAGTTGTTTGGTTTACAGTCTGGGTCAAAAATCTGCTTGGAAAACACCACATTTAAAATCTCACCAATGAAGTCAAAACAACACCAAACCAGACAACGTGTAGTTGAGTCTAAAAAAGAGGTGGCCTCGGGCAGTGGGAGCAACTCACCGCACAGTCTGGAGCGGTGTGGCAAAAAAANGAAAGAACGAACGAAAAAAAAAAAAGTCGGAAACTAAATCGACTCTCCCACGCCAGGAACAACCCACGTTTGATGAAGTGTTTTGAAGATTTTTTTTATATTGTATGTATAACTATTTTCAGATTAAGCTCTTCCAGATGCAAACGTAATGGAAAATGAACTGAAACATTTTACTCTTTTAACGTTTCCTCATGTTCCGATGAAGTGAAATAAAAGTGATTAAAAATAAATTCCTCTTTGAGCAGTGAACAACCTTACCCTTCTGAAGATACCACTTGCAATCAAATCAGTTTTCAGGACTGCTTTTAAGCGTCGTGGGGACAAACTAAAAAGTCAAGTTAAATGTTACAACAGCCGTGAGTTGAGACTAAACATGAGCAGCTCCTAAATCTAACTTTATAAATCACAGAACAAACAAGAGCAAACTCACTTACACAAACTCTTCTCAGGGAGATTTCGAGATTTCTGATAGTTGGTTTCCTTTAGTGTGATTCCTAAACCTCCACAGCGCCTCGTTTCCTAACTTCTCCCGTGCCCAGCAGCAGCAGCACCCCGGACCGTCCACATCGCTACGCCATGATGTCTGATGACAACACGGTCCGTGCTGGAGACGGAGAGACGTCACACAGCCAGAGAATCCCGCCCTGCTGCGGCCTAGGAGCAAATATACGGGAGTCCTGATGCTTTCAGTGGCACATGGAAAAGTAGGACGACTTTCCAAGAAGACTACGGAAGTTGTTTTTTCCCCAATTTCTTTTCTTTTTAAAATTGTTTTCTTCAGGGTTGGTAAAGTTACTTTGGAAATGTAGTAGTTTATAGATTGCTAACTATTCTATTTAAAATGTAATAAGTAACTATTTCAATTATCATTACTTAATCAAAATAATGTAACTTATTACATTCGATTTATTTTTGATCACTTTTTCTAATTTTGTGGAATGTTTTCAACGTGCTTTACAAGGGAACTCATTTCATAGAAAGGCAGATTGATCACCCATTTGAAAATGTATTCATTAGATCATGTAGATTTTGGAATCTAAAATATTATATTTATGAACAAACTCAAAAGTCTGGGGAGGGCTTAATTAATAGTGTGACACCAATTAAACAAATGTGTGTTCCAAATAAGTCCACATCACGATTTATTTACAAAATATGAAAAAAATATTGATTTCAAAGACTTAAAAAAACAGCAACATATGTATTCAGAAACACGTTAAATATTTTGAAAAAGAACTCCTCCTGAGCAAAATCTTAAAGGTCTGACTTCAGATGTAATCACCACATTACATTTTCACAAGTATCAGTAATTTAACTGCACTTTTTTCAGTAACTGTAACAGATTACAGTTCATTTATTTTGTAATTAATTATGTAACGCCATTAGATGTAAATTAATCCTCGACACTGGTTTACTTTGGTGTTTTGAATATCAAACTGAAATTAACATCTTAAAATTTCATTAAAAAATCCTGACTACAGTGAAATGAATATCTGAATATATCTATGATGTAGCTATTTGAGAGATAGATTCATCATCGTGTTGGTTAATAGGAATAGCTTCTGGGACAAAAAACCCAGTTTTTCCTGAACAGTGAAGGCAGCATATTCCTGACAGTCTAGGTGTCTGCGTTTCACTTTTACACAAACACAGGCGACACCAAGTGGTCTGTCTGTGTCACTGTTGGAAGAATCATCCTTAGACAAAAAGGTCTAATAAAAGTCATGAATCCTAAATTGTATTGACGTAAACGTATCAGCAGCAAGATGTACTTAAGTATTCCAAAGAAAAAAACACTTTTCACTTGGTGGAGCTAAATTTAAAAACTTTAAATAGGCTACTGCTTGTTGTTTCTGTCAAGACCCTTGGATCATAAGCTACAGTATATTATTAAATTGAAAGTAAGTTAAATATTACAAATAAATGCAGTTTAGAAAACAAACAAACAAACAAAAAAATTCTAAAAAAAATAGAGTAAAGGTATTTAGTGACATAAAACTTAAATCCTATAATAATAATAATAATAATAATAATAATAATAATAATAATAATAATAATAATAATAATAATAATAATAATAATAATAATAATCCCTGGTTATCCTGATCATAACTGTAGACTGGATATGTAATAATACAAGCAGGACAATTTATGGTTCAGTGTGTGATGACAGCTAATATTTATTCAATTAAGAGATGCATTCAAACATAGTCAAACAGAAATGATGCAACAAATAAATTACTGTGTGCACATTTTCTATTATATTTCTCTCTTGCTCTCTGTTTTTTTCCTTGAAGTGACTCTACTGACCATGATGTAATGTTTTCTGGAAATTTCAGTCCAAACACTGACTGCTTCATTTCTTTGCTTTCAGTGAATAGAATAACTTGTTTCAGGTCAACTGTGGGTCCCCAAAGCGCTGTCCCTCTCCTGGGGCCTCTCCACCTTCACAGTGCAGGGGTCACATTCCAGCATCTCTCTGATCCAATCATCATCCAGCGCTCCCTCTATGAATTCCTTCAGACTGATGATGGCTACAGATATAACAAGGACACACAATGATTACAGACGAGCCGCCAACATTTGTTCTTTTCCTCCTTTATTGTAAAACTCATCATAATTATACAATTATTGTCCATGCAGGAGGAATATCAGTCATGCCTGTGTATAGCAGTTGCAGCACATATTTACTGCCCTCAAGGCCCTACTACCCTTTGTATTTTTTAAAGATATCATCACTGAAACATTATGTAACTTATATATCCTGCATGCTTGGTTTGTTTAAAAATGTCTACTACTGTCAGCAGTGCAATACTATTCAAATAATGCTCACAAGGGTTGGTACAACACTGTGTTCTAGCATTACTTTTATGCATATAGACAGGATTGTATGAGATCTAGAAAAGTTGGGACACCTGTAGGAATTGATAGCACCAATGTTGATCAACCTCATTTGCTGCAGAACAGCTTGTTGTTAATACATTTTTTGTTGCCTGAAAAATGATGCATAATTGTGAAATTATATTATTTTTCAGTTTTGGACAACCTTACTTTTATCACCTATGGCAGTTCACCAGGTACCTTTGTACCATCTGAAGCTACTCACTGGAACAGCTTGAATTTCAATTAAAAATAATCTGGACCTGGACCAGTACTGCATATAGTACTACTGTAGTACTAGTACAGTAATATATACATAAACCCCCAAAGACATATTCAGGTCACACTCTACTTTGAGGGCAAGTATGACCTCAAATAACACCGAACCATGTTTTCCAGCAGAAAGGGAAAATCATTTCCTTACCGTTATTGTCTTTGTCTAATCGCACAAATATCCTGTTGGTACATTCTTCAGCTGTAAGTGGGTTGGGTTTGGTCAAAGCGGTGGCTACACTCATCTTATACACAGCCTGTGAAGGAAGAAGAAAACACACACCAGTTGAAGTGAGAGGTGCAGAATCCGGGGGTGTAACACAAATGAGTCAGTGACACATAAGGGTTGTCAATATGTTAAATGGTGTAACCACAAAAGAATGATAAATATTCAATATTTTATCCACCTGCAGTGTATTTAGGAGGGCTTACACTAATGGCCATTTAATTAAAAAAAAAAAAAATGAAAAGAAAAGAAAAAAAAAGTATTTCTTCATTTCATTTTTTTTAAGTCTCTTGCTCTTATTGAGCAGGACATATCCTTACACAACCATTTTTTCTCTAAATACATTTTGACAAATGATGTAAAAGTTTTTATAAACCATAATGTTGCAATGTAAAAGTGGTTTGCATTTATTTTCCTATATATAACCAGAAAATACTGGTTACGCCAACTGACACTGGGTTACATCATGTCATTGTGATTTGTTGTGTGTGGATCACTCTCTCAGGAAAAAAAGCACTTTACCTCAGATAGTAACACACCTGCATTATCTCCAGCATCTCCTCCTTTGTGATGGCTCCATCTCTGTCTTTGTCATAGAGCTTGAATGACCAGCGCAGCTTCTCCACAGCTGACCCCTCTATTAGCATGCTGATGGCCATGACGTACTCCCTGAAATCAACCACCCCATCCTGCAGTAAAGAATCTCTGTTAAAAGCTAACTTAATGATGCATTGTTAGATGGAATGGCATTTATTCATGTCCTGTTGAGTCTGAAGGCAACATGTTATCTATAGTTCAGAGCACTTTGCTTACCGCATTATTGTCCAGGGTGCGGAATATCTTTTCAGCATACTCTGCTGACTCACTGCCCACTGTTCCATTGCAGAAATGCCTTTGAAACTCATGAAGAGTAATCAACCCACTTGGACATTCATTAATAAACTTTCTATCACAAGAAAACATACAAGTTTACAGTATAATAAAGGTGAGAAGAATTTCTGTTATAATGCACATGGAAACATAAAAGGTCATTGGAATGACTACTCAGATTTGTAAGAAGAGAAACATGTCCTTTAAATGAGAATTAAGAGAATTAAGGTCAACTCATCTCAACCTGTGGAGATTAAATGTGTTTGAAAGCTTGTTTATACGCTGGGATGTGAGTGCTAAGATAATTAGGCCAAATGATTTTGAACCACTTCACTACAGTGTGGCAAAGTAGAGCTAATCATCAGTGTGTAATCATGAAAAGAATAAGACTAGAAGAGGTACCCTTCATACCATTCGTCATATATTTCATATCACCTGCTTGACAGCAGAAATAAATTGAGGATATTTCACAATGTTTCAAGTCTATCCTAAAATAATAGTCAGGATCATAATAGCTGACATTTTTCTTGCTGTAATCTTTTCTCCTGTTTATAGGAGGTGATTAAGAGAGCCCTTCATAATTAATTTTCAATCTAAGTAATGGATAATAAAGTTCTGTAAAAGTTTAAAATAATTTAAGGCTTCAGTCAATCAAATTAGCAAAGTGGATAAAATTCAAAGTAGTCTGTGTTAGTGCTAAATTCTCACTGTTGACATTCCTTCCACTGCAAGAGGAATTTTTTTTCAGGCTAGAGCTATGGAAGATATCCATGTTATTTGACTAAATTAGATGTGTGAAGCCTTATATTACCTTTAAAAAAACAGATGAAAATCTTACCTGAACCACTGGTACAGTTCTGTGACATAAGACTCTCCTCGCCTGCAGGGCAGAGTTGCAGCTTGGCCCATTCTGTAATGAAGGAGCGCCACTTTCACGCCTGACTTTTTATACACAACAAATCCCAGCTTATACCATGCTTTCTTAATTGCACCAACTGCTGCCTTATCACATTTGACAAATTACTTGAAGCTAATCTCTTCAGGGCGTGAACAAAAAAGAAGGTTACAAGTGGGTGCAGTCAAAGGCAAAAGTAATTACTCAAAAAGCATACTGGTGCTTCTCAAGTACCTCATTGCAGACAGAGGGATGTACAATTTCAGAATATGGCATCAGGTGATTTGATAATAGTGTATACAGATGTGTGTTGAATGTAAACTGTAGTTTTCACATGTATATAGATACATTGAGAGTACTGAGTGGAGAGGCTGTGTACTGGTACGACACTCATGTTCTTTCAGAATTTTATATTTGAAGTAATGACATTTGAAAATATGGCCAAAGATCTTAATAGGAGTTAAACTAATATTTATTAACATGACAGCCCGGGAAGACAAACCAGATGTGTTGATGGTAGCAGCAATAATGCAACAAATACAGTAAGTGCTTCCTATTGAGCCCAAAAATCAAACATGAAATTTATTTTTAGTAGTAGTAGTAAAATGGAAGAGGTGACAAGCCCCCAGCTGCTCAATTTAAGCCCAAAGGTTAAGGTCTGTCCACGTGTGCAGTTTCAACAAATTTCCAAAAACCACACCATTAAAATTGTATAAAATTTGCATGCAAGTACACACAAAGCGGGGCATGAAATCAAAACAATGTTCCCTAGCTTACAAAATCTATTGTTTTATTTCAAATGCAGACAGAAGCAAAATATGTGACCTCTCAGCAAGGTTCATCACCACCAGAAAAGCTGAAGTGACATCATTGTTAGAGCAGTCTCACTACTCCAAGGACAGAGGAACTACAACAGTGCAATGATTGAACACAAGACCGGGAACAAAAATAATACAAAACGTACTTTTTGCCTTAAAAAAAAAAAAAAAAAAAATGGACCAGCCTGCATTAATGGCACAACTCGGTGGTGAGTACTGAAGCCACCATGCAAAGTTCCTGCTTCATCTGTGAACAAGCTTCCACTGAATTCATGAGGATGTGCACAGTATGACATGTTTTGTCAAGTTCTTCCAATGACACATAAAATAGCAGAAATAGCCCTCCTTTCAGTCTGCAGAGGCTCTAAAGGGGACGTGGACTCCGAAAATCAACACAGGTTTATTATGTGTCCGAACAGAAATGTCCAAAGGCACTTCGGACACAGGTAGAAGGGTCCTTATCAGTTCAGCTGCTCCATCCACAGGCTCCTCACAATTCAAGCATAAGGGAGAATGATTCACAACTTTTCTTCCCTTGAAACAAGAGTGGAAAATTTTTAACAGTCCTCAAGAGATGACAATAAATTGTGGCCGGAGATACCAATATTAAAAGGTATATACTTATACTATACTTGGGCAGAAATACAAACTAATGTTTGGTCTGACTGTTTTGGGTGTTCATGACTGAGGGAGAAGGAACAGACACACATTTAAACACTTGAGACAAATTCTTGCTATCCAAAAACCTTCAGCAGTGTACAATACTCAGAATGATTTGATCAATGTAACAACATGCACAGCAGTCTACGGGGTGTCAGATGAGCCCAAAATCAACCTGAAAAACTGACAAAAGATTATTTTCTTATGTTCTTAATTAACGTAGTTTGTAAACTCTGCTTTCAACACATTTAGAAAGGTTATAACTTGTCATCACTTGAAACAGGGAAAGCCAACCAAAGTGCTTACATTAAAAACAAAAAAAAAAAACATCCAATAACTTCCTTCAACAATGTTCTTATATATTATTTGGCATCAGTGAGGTTTACTGCCAATTTGTTTTAATTTCAATAATCATTTGAGTGTTGGTAGATCTAAACTTTACCTTACAATCACCCACAAGGCCATCTGGCTGCCACTTGACTCTCAGCAGTGGTATCACTGACAAGTCAGGTTGCCACTCACTACCATGCACAACAACAAATCATCACATCTTGTCTATCAATGTTTTGTTAGTAAAATCTGAGATGTGCAATTGTAAGCATGGGGAAAACAAAACTCTAGATGAGGTAAATTGCAACAGGATCAGAAAAACTAACTTATTCCCAAGTCATATCACATCAGCAGCCTATCTTCAATCTGCATGATATGGGAGTGACAATTAGGAAAATACCTTAAAGCTACACAGAATTTATGGAATGATAGCTCTGCATAGCATAATCCCTTAATAAATTTATGCATGACAATGCAGACAAGCATATAAACATGAACATGTCTTTTCAAAGACTGTCAGTGCATAAACATACATGAAAAAAGAAAGCTAAAGCTATGGCTTACTTGAAAGATCATAAGGCTGACAAGTGTAAGAACACAGATGCACAGATGAACAAGCATAAAATCATTACACCACATGAAAAATGTAGTACAATGAGTATGTAGGGGAAATACGTAAAACCTTAACTGAAGGACAAATACTGCAACAGCTGGTAGGGACTCTGATTGTTTATAGGGGCCAGCTGTTTCCATCACTACCTGAGTTATCATTTCTTCTACCATCACACAGAGACCAACTTCAAAAGCATTTTGATAAAATGTCACAGATGCGAAATGGGTTTGCTGTTGCAACATTTTTACCATATGTCCATTTCAGCACCCCTAAAGTGCTGTTTTGCTTTGTACGAAGTAGTGCTGTGTGCTGCGTACAAATCCATAGGAGCCACCAACTGTCTACTCTCCAATGCATTTATCAAAGTAGGTCATGTCTGCCAAAAGATGTTAAACGGCAAATAAAATTCAGTGCAGCCAATGCTGGAGCCTAAATATTGAAATGTACATACTGAAAAATGAAAATATCCTACCAATGCAAACTATCCCTTTAAGACAGATATGGCCTGAAGACATGTTGTTTGCAATCATACCAAATTCACACAAATAGTTTGTCCAACTCAGTGTTCAAGAGAGGAAGTTAGTGGACTGTTTCCACGGAAAATGTTCAGATACTGACACATTAAGAGAAAATCTCTGAGTGGCACATCATTAGGTGACTCTCAAAGTTAGAGGTTATGGAAGTGTGGTCTGCCGTAGTACACTGGATACCTACGGTTTGGATCCTGAGGGGGTCACAGAGATGGGCCAGGTTGTCAAAGTGTCTTCCTCGCATTTTAATAAACATACAGTACCTAATCAAATTATAACCTCTTTAAAAAAAATTGATTCAGTGCATTTTTTTGCATCATCACTCCCAACCTCTGTTCAAGTGTAGGTGAAGGATTAAAACATAAGCAGGAATCCAGAGCCATTGTAAATCATGTCGCTGTCATTTGTGTTCATCAGTTCTTTAATCTTGTGACGCCTCTTCAGTAAAAACAGAGGAAGCAGCGAGGAACAGCGACTCAGGGCAGGCAAACTGCTGTAAAGCTTTAGAGGCACGTCCTCTTGACGACGAAGGAAAGCGGGTGTCCCTTATTGTCGACAATATCGCCACCTGTTGGAGTAGCCATCCAAGGACTACACAGCTTATGTGGGAAACAGTAACTAATAAATAAAAAAAGTATTTAAAAAAAATGAACGCTGCCTCTTGGAGAGAGCATTCAAGCAGTTCTTGTCATCAAAAAACTGACCGTAGTGTTTTTCAGTGTGTCATTGCATTACACTGTAAGAGCAGATTCTATAAAGACCAGTGCATCTCTTCAAAGTCTACAGCCTCGCCTAAGTTTGTGTCTGTCTCCAGGAGACTCATGATCACTGCCATGGCTGCTTCATCATTGCTAAGACTACTAAGGCCTGGTCCAACCACGCTGTCCAAATCCAGCTGGGAATTCTCCCCTGCAGCCAGATGGGGTGACCGAGAGATAGAGAGAGAAAAAAAGGTTATGGAGTTATAAGAGAGAACAACTGAAAGGTCTGACACACGTGCTCCAACACACAATTATTAAATGAGCTTATTAACAGGATGAGTTTAGTACCCATGAGTGCTTCTCCTGAGAACGAAGCTCCCTGAGACTCACTCTCCGAGCTGGGCTTTTCTGACATCTCCATGTCTGCTGCCTCTCCGTTTGGCAACTAGAGACCAAAAGAGGAACAAATTATACCCCATGGCAGAAAAACTGCAAGAGTTTGTCATGAAGTTAAAAAAAAAGCAGTAAGTGCAGGCTACATTATGCCTTTCAACCTTTGGGAGAAATTTACCATAATTTCCCAGTGTAATAATTTCCCACTGTTTCACATTATGGTTGTTTTATCTTTGAGAAAGGCTTTTGCCACGTAAACATTCACTACAGCATTTGGCCAAATACTGTGATAAAAATATGTTTCATGTTATTCTGAAATGGGTCATAATGGTCAAAGTAACTATACACATATAGCACATAAGGTAACTATTTAACAAACATTTTTCTTTATTTAACGTTGGTTTATAGTCCACAGTGACTTAATTTTGGAATGGGCTTATCATGTACTTATTATGTAATTATCATGCAGGTTTTAAGCATTGAAACATTTTGAAAGAAGCGGACATTAATTGAAAAAGGCAGCAACAGAGAAGACATAGAAAAACAAGAGGCTATGACTATTCTGCTACCTGAATAATAACTGGGATAAAGGTGCCAATAAAAAAATGTGCAAAAACTTACATTGTTGCTGACTTGATTGTGAGTTTGTGGAGACTTATCCTGTGGTAGACTGAATGGACTGACATTACCACTGGATGGTGATGAATTCATCCTAAAGCAATACAAATCGATTTAAAAAATACACCAACTGGTAAGTGTACCAACTGCAACTTAAACAGCACTGCAGCATTTAAGAAGATGGACCTAAAATCGTGTTGATCACTGTTACAAAAACTAAAGAGCACATGCTCTGTTGTGATACCGCACCTGTTGAAATCCAGGAGCTCATTGGCAATCTGTGTCCCTATGCTTCCAGCATATATCATAGTTCCAGGTGTGGTGGAGATGCCTGGTATAATTGGGAGGGATTTATTGCCGTCTTCTAACAGATAAAACAAAAAGGTTACAAAAGGAATAGATTATACATTATTATACATTATATAACACAGTAGACTACTACTACACAATCTGTACTTTTAATGATGCATCAGTAATATCGATGAAAGAATATCTCCTGAGATTATATTGTTTTTTATATTCCATTTCAACTGACCATCAGAAGTTTTGGAGTTGCTCGTTTGTTCAGTCTTGTCCGCTGACCGACTTGCTCGACTGTGATCATGCCTGGTCATGAGATGGTAAAACAAGTGAATCTCTGATTAATATATATCTGTGTTAGGCACATATTTAGGTGAATCACAAAGGGAATGAAGCGTATACTTACGATATAACTGTGTTAGTTGACACTATGTATTCTACTTCTTTGGTCCAGGGATTTACAAAACTAAACCACTGACTTTGCAGAGTGACAAACGAGCCATATTTTGTTTTGAACTTGTAGCAGTTTGTCTCTATTTTCTCTTTACTGCGCAGCACTGTGGAAGAGAATCAGTGAGAGGACGTGTTAGAGGACTAAACATCACAAATGAAGCACACAATCTGATGTGTGTTAGTAAGTGCAGGAGGAGCAGTATGGGGAAGCCAAGATTTTGCAGTACAGTGACCTACTTAAACAAACCAATCAAGACAACAGAAATTGTTCTAAGTGATTTACTTGCAGTTCAATACTGAGGTTTCACTGTACACAGGAAAACATTATTTACCTTTTCGATGTCTATCAGCTAAATGTGGCAAGTCGTCTTGATGGAAGTACTCATAACATGACGTCCCAAGCAGTTCTTGGGGAAGATAACCAAGAATGGTTGTTGCCCTGTGACAGAAAGTGACGAAGTCAGGTACTAAAAGAGTTTAAAATGCATAACTCATAAGAATGGGAAGGTTTCATTTAACTGTGTAGCGAGAGATACAGTAGAGGTTATTTATTCATGAGTACTGTTACTCATACATAAACAAATATGTAACATTTTCAAAGTCATGTCACTCTCCCTAAAAAGTTTTCACAACTATTTGTATATGCATCAAAAAAATGCGTGAACATTATGTCAACAAAGCCAAGCATTGCATCTAGCTTTACCTTCCTGCAACTAACAAAGCCACAGCCATATATTTATCAACAAGAGACACCACTCCCTTATTAAAAAAAAAAAAGTCTACCTTTGATCGACAAAGGTGAATTTTCCATCCATGGCATAGCGTGTGATGAACTCCGTAGGTTTAACTCTAA
The DNA here is from genome assembly GCA_024605115.1 of Rastrelliger brachysoma. Taxonomy (NCBI): domain Eukaryota; kingdom Metazoa; phylum Chordata; class Actinopteri; order Scombriformes; family Scombridae; genus Rastrelliger; species Rastrelliger brachysoma. The sequence continues at coordinate 4,151 of JANJYP010251714.1, read as the reverse complement.
CTTCTCCGTTAACTTGAGGAGATGAGTGGGAGTGGATGCGTCCCACAGCCACCAGACAACTGAAGTGAGAGCTATCTTGCTTATCTGCCTCACCCTCCCCCTCTGCTCCCAACTGACTAGTAGGCCAGCTGCGCATATAACCTGTACAGTGAACTGTGCAGTACTTCTGTGACTCTGTGGGCATAAATCACCAAATACACGTTAATCTAAATGCAGTACTTCTCATCAATGCAAATTAAATGTATAAATATAATATTAGCTGTTACAAATAAAGCAAAAAAAAAAAAAAAAAAAATCAAACTCTAAATATACAAAGGCAATCCACAGAATAATTTTTCAACCTTTCTTTTTCGAGGTGCTGGCTTGGAATTCCTTTTCCACTTTGACAGAAATTTTGTTGTACTTCATACGGCAGAAGAAAGAGCGCCGTGCACCTGAACACAGTCGTGCTGCACCGACTGGGAGGTCAGCCTGGACCTGCAGACCAGCTGGGTACACAACAGGAACGTTAAATATGCTCTTTCACTCACATACACACAAACAAACTCTCACACAGATACAAAAATAAATGCTTTACTTTTAGCATCTATTAGCCGTTCACGAGGGTATAATTCAGAAGCGGACAGCTGCTCCTTCACTTTTCCCATGTCCTTAGGGTGTATGTAATCAAACAAGCTCTGCCCAATCAGCTCCGCCTGTGGAAAGAACAAATAGCTTGTCAAACTAACCTAACAAAAGGTTCCCATGTTGATTAAAAGAAATGTCAAAAGCATTCTGCATCTAAAACAATTCCTGCTGACAAATTACATATTTAATAAAGCACACTGATTGTAGATCACACACCCGAGCACACCAGATACTGTGTGAAATAAAGATGGAGGCAGACTTAGGTAGGAATGATGCAGAGAAAGCAACCATTTTTAATCCCTCCACAAATCAAAATGTATGTATTTTCATTACACTGCACTCCCACATTCAATGAAATGTAAATGCATCATCTTCATTTTCACCATCGAAGCAGTCATGTGTGTCTACTATATTTTGAATTGCATTTTTTAGAAAAAACCTAAAATATCTCAGGATTTCAGTAGCACTTTTAGCTACTAAAGCAGTTGCTTGTTCTTAAAACTACAACACATGTAATTAATAGTAAAAGATATTAACATGCTTTTTTTAAATTCATAGAACAAATATATAAGTGCTATTTTTTTAGTGGAATTATTTGAAATCTGTGCACAGTGACAAAAATGCTGCCACAGCCCCATGGTCAACTGGTCAGTGATGCCAGGACAAAGTAATCCATCTGGTGTGTCCGAGGGTTTCAAATGAACAGAGGCGCTGCAAATACAGCAACAAAAGTAAAAATGTTACCCGACTATAATTTAAAATCTTCGTGACGGACTCTGAGACAAAAACTATTTTCCCACGATCACAGCCCACTACAAACAGGAACCCATCTGCAGCCTGCACAACAAAGAAACATGGAGGAGAATAAGGGGATCCAATGTGATGACATGGTAAAGACAAAAGTGAGAGGCCATTGAGCAAATGTTTGTATTTTAATTATATATTGTAATGCAGTGTATTCAGTGTAAACCAGAACATTGTAATGATAATCATGAAATTATGTTGCTCTTTGCTACTGATAAACAATAAGATGAACTGGTCCAGCAATTAAAATTCAAGAGACAGTCAGTGTGTTTACCTTAAGGACGAGGTGTTTGAGTTCCTCGTCAGGAAGGAATGACGGTTTGTAGTTGGCTTCAGAGAAGGAGCTTGCTGATCCTGAAAAGATATCCAGTAGTACCAGTCAAAAGTTTGTCCACACCTCCTCACTCAATAGCTGCATTTACAAGCGTGGTTTTCCTCAATCTGATTGAATCAATAGTATAAAATTAATCTGATTTGATCTGTATACATGGACTTTAAAGTAAAGCGATCCATGTTCAATCCATGTATACATGGCCCCAGCTCAAACGGATTATATTATTTTTTTGACATGCGCAAAAGGTATCTCTCCTGCTACCTGAAGCCAGGGCTCTCAAGTGTAACGCACTTTTGTCGCGCATCCCGCCACACTGAAAAAAAAAAAAAAAAATCTATAGGACCACTGGCCAAAACCGCTGTGTAGCACAGTCTGCCTTCGACCCTGAACACACCTGCAGCACTACTACCATAACACAGACAAGCCAACAGTGATATTAACAGTGCTCTCTCTCTCTCACCACACATCTCTGATTTGACACTGAAAAAAATAGAAAAAAATGTATCTAGCATGCGCAGAACGAAAAATCTGCTCCACATCCCTGATGTTAGACAATAAATTATATTACATTTAGAGTGTATATTTAAAAATAGTAATATAATAATTGTTTGTATAACATGAATAACGTAACACAAATCTTGACATTTAGCCATCAATCTATGACAACACTGTATTCACCACATTCACTCCCTCACTCCACTTTAACGATGAGCTATGAGGCTTCATTTTCCTCACTGCATTGATATCAACCAACTCTATTCATACCTATGCTTACCCGTTTAATGTCTGGTAGGCTGTGTCATGTCCGTGTAAAAAAAATACCTGACTTTTGCGTTCACACATGAAGCTTGAGTTCATGTGTGAAAGGGCCTACAATTATTTAAATTTAGATGCAGTGGTTGGTCCATCAACATGCTGTGCTGTATCCAGCATTCACCATACAGCTGGATCTGCTGCTCTTCATATAAAAATGATTGAATGAAATGAAATTTTGTTGCAGTGATATTTTTGCTCTCTCAGCAGCTGCTATATTTTAACATTGATCTGAAAATTATTTCAGAACAAAAGAATAAAATAGTACAAAACTGATTAGTAATGAACCAGATTTTCCCCTCAGTTAATGGAATGTATCAAAAAAAGGTAACAACCCCGCCCAACAATTGGCTCAGTACCTTTGAGAGATTTGAGGTGCTGCACAGCCATTCTGAGCACAGTGAGTTTGTCTAGCTTACGAGACATGGGGTTACAAGTGGGAATCATGGCTGATAACTTGTCAATGAGATTGTTCATTTTGTCGCGTCTTCTTTTCTCAATTTGGCTGTGTGGTTCCCTGTAGAGAGATAAATCAATAAATTATTCAGTAAAAAAAATTGAGTTTTGTCCTTTCACTTTATCAGCCATCTGTGACATGAGATATTATCAATGTTTGACTAATGTTAATATTGCAAGAACATGGGAATGTGTTATAAATGCAGTGGTGTCAAATAGCACCAACCTGAAGCATTTAATTTTTACATGTTGGTCCTCATCATCTGACCTGTAGAGAAGAAAAACAAAAATGTATTTATGACTAATGCATAGAGGTATAATAATACATGTATTTGTATTGAAGTGTTTGGTATGTCACTTCTGGTTCCGTACGATCCTGTAGAGAATTATTGTGCGCAGGATATTATCTTATTTCATTTTTATTCCGTTTTTGCGAGCCAAACCACTTAAAATATCTAGTAGTTACCAGATGGACACAATTGAGTGTCTGTTCAATGTGGAAATACTACTACTTTAATTCTTCCGCCTCACTGTTATTTATAACAAGTCAGAATACTAAACAGGGTACAGAGCTGCTTAGGCCTAAAAAAAAAGTTTCCGGTTGCCGACCGACCCTGTTGATTTGCGTGCGACCCAAATTATTTTATTGGGCTTAATAAAATAAAATGTTATACTATAATTATTCTTACAAGCTTCGGTAAAAAAAAGAAAGATACGCAATAGTGTATTTTTCCGAAGTAGGCTATGCACCAACCAAGGGAGGATTTACTCACGGTGAGCGATTGATCGATTCATGCAAAGAAAACAGTATCACGTCTGTGGGTCTCAGACAGCTAATGTTAGCTTGCGCTGCTATAGCTTCTCATCACCTGCTCTTAAGTCTGTTTAATGTGGGAATAGTTATTAAGTTACAATAGTTATTAACAGTTATAATAGTTATTAACAGTTATAATAGTTATTAACAGTTATAATAGTTACCCTAACCTGTTTTACACGAAACAGGTGCACGTGGTCCACACACTGTCCACACAGCAGCACAGACAGAAGGCAGCTAGCAGTAGCTGTTAGTGACCACAGTGAAGTTAGTTTCAGGTTGGGAATTCTAGACGCTTTAGAC